>JARBWK010000002.1:183506182-183621969 GCA_030556195.1 Anolis apletophallus
GAATCCACGACATGCGAGTGCAGAGAAGAGCAAACCACAGACCACCTACTGCAATGCAACCTGAGCCCTGGCACATGCACAAGGGGACCTTCTCACAATGACACAAGAGGCACTCCTAGTAGCCAGCTTCTGGTCAAGGACATTTAGCATAATGCCAAGTTTGTGTTTTTAAATACATTATAACTATACCCTCAATTCGCTTGTGACACAATAAATAAATAAATATCCTTGTTGAAATAATCACAAAAGAAACACATTTGATTGCCATAAGTGAGGAAGAGGTTCCGGTACCAAGAGCTCTAAATGAGCACCGATTTTTGGAAAGCTACTCCGAGTTGTAGCATGCAGATAACTTCAACTGTGCACAGCATCTCCACACCAAAGATGGGTATGACTGAAATCCTGGCATCTATGAACAGAAGGAGAGAGTAACTGTCTCTCACAGTGCCATCTGAGAGCTGATGTGGAAATCAGTTTTCAAAAATCAGGTTCTCATTGTGTAGAGCAGTGTTTCCCAACCTTTTTTGAGCCGCGGCACACTTTTAACATTAAAAAAATCCGGGGGCACACCACCAATTAAAATGACACAAAATGAGACTCTAACACAGTAAAGAACGGCTGGGGGATGGTGGCCTGCTGGGAGCAGCTGCTGGGAGTGCCAAAGCCGGGGGAGGGGGCGGATCCAGGCCGCGCCATGCCCCGCCCCCTCCCCCGGCTTCAGCTCTCCCAGCAGCTTCTCCAGCCTTGAGGGGGCAATGCCAAGCCAGCGGTGGCAGAGCCAGCACAATGCTGGCTTGGCACTGCCCCCTCAAGGCTGGAGCAGCTGCTGGGAGTGCCGAAGCCAGGGGAGAGGGCGAAGCCAGGCCGCGCCATGCCCCGCCCCCTCCCTGGCTTCAGCTCTCCCACAGAGGAGCAGCATGAGTAGTGGAAGGGCTTCAGTGGGTGGGGCTCCTCCTCCGCGCGGCTTCAGCGAGCGAGGGGCGGGAGTCATGGCAGATTGGAGGCTGGCTGGGGAAACGGCCGAAGGAGGCAGTGCCCCAGCCCCTTCTTTTTCTTCGCCGCCGCCCGGCCCTTCCTCCCTCTCCCCCAAGCAGCAGGAGTTCGGCAGGAGGAGGGGGGAAAGAAAGGGGGGCAGAGAACTTTTCTCGCGGCACAGCAGGTCCATATAGCAAATAGATTGGAAGTTATTTTACCAAAGATTATAGGAGAAGACCAATATGGGTTTGTCAAAGGGCGTAGAATTAGTGAACCAATAAGAAATGTTGTTAATGCGATTTGCCATGCGACAAAGACAAAAAGAAAATTGTCAATTTTAAAGTTAGATGTATATAAAGCTTTTGACAAAGTAAATCATGAATATTTGCATAGATTATGTAAAGAACTAAATTTGGGGAATAACTTCTGTGAAATGATCAAAAATGTATATAGGGAGAATAAGGCTTGTATTGAAAGTTGGATGAAACATGGGAAGGTTATAAGATTGGGAGGAAGGAGGAGTTGAAATTGAATTTGTATGCGGATGACGCAATAATTTTAACACAGAGGCCAAGGGAAATGATTAAATCAATTCAAATAATCTTGAGGAGTTTAAAAAAGATTCAGGGCTATCAGTTAATATGGAAAAATCAGAGATATTATTTATCAATACACCCCCAAGGGAACAATTAGAGATAAGGAAGGAATCAGGATTAAAATTGGGAATAAAAAAGATGAAGTACCTGGGAATTTGGATATATAAAACATTTGATAAAATAATAGACGGAAATTACAAAATGGTATGGAAGAGAATGTTAAAACAAATGAGTGGGTGGAAGAATAAGAATTTGAGACAGATGTCTAGGATAAGGGCATTGAAAATATTGATAATTCCAAAAATGATGTACCTATTTCAGGCTCTCCCAGGAATTCCTCCGATGACAAAATTAAAGGAATGGGATAGGAAATTAAATAATTGGGTTGAAGGGGGGGAAAAGACCAAGAGTAAGGAAAAAATTGATAATTGCAAAAGAAATGAAAGGAGGATGGGGATGTCCATGTCTAGAACTATATAGTGATGCCTTCCAAATTGAAAGAGTAATAGAACTACAAGTGACTAATAAAAAATGGGTGAGATTTGAAAAGGAAATGAATGGAGTAAGTTGTGAAGAAATAATTTTTAGAAAATGGGATAAAAGAAATATAGATAGATTAATAGGACCAATGAAAGGAACTATGCAAGTGTGGAAGAAATGGCAAGGGAAAATAAGTAGCTTAAAATCCAAAATGTCAACAGTATGGATAATTAACAAGGATAAGGAATCAAATATGAATAGAAATATCCAGATATTGAAGGAAAAGGGAATAGAGAGGGTAGAACAATTATATAACAAAGAGGGAATGGTAAGGGAGAATAGAATTAAACAATGGCTTGGACAAGAAAATTGGTTACAGATAAGAGCAATTTGTGCATACTGTAGAATAAAAGATAATATTAATATGGTTAAGAGTGAAGATACCGCCTTTGAAAAGATAATAAGAGACAAATGGGAAGGAATGAAGGCACAGGCCAGCAATATATATACAATGCTATTAGAGGCAGATGGAGGTACAATACGGGATTTGAAAAGTATGTGGGAAATGGAGCTACAAATTACGGAACAAGAGATGAGAAATGTGGTAGAGATTATAGGGATGAAAAGGAATACCAAAGTACGAGAAATGAGGAGGAAAATACTGCATAAATGGTATCGTACACCCTGTCAATTAGCATACTACTATAAAATGGGAGTAGTCAGTGCTGTCACGGATGCCAACAGAAAGGGCGATTTATGCACATGATGTGGGAATGTGAATATATACAACATTTTTGGCAGACTATACAAAATCAGGCAAAACAAATTCTAGGAAATGAGTGGATCATAACAAAGGAAATTGCGGTAATAGGAAAAATGGTGAAAACGGAAAATGATAGGGAAATAAAAGAAGCAATAATAGAATGTGCACAAGCAGTAATAGTATTAGGATGGAAAGATAAATCAAAATGGACAGTAAACAAATGGTATCATTATATGGTGGAACAAATGGAATTTGAAATTATGAATGGGAAATTAAATGCTTCAAAAATTAATGAAAATAGAATGAGAAAAATGGAAGAAAGATGGACAAGGGTAAAGAATCATATTATGAATCATTCTGGAGATCAAGTCATAAGAAATAGGATACAAATGTTATATAGTATATAGAATGGAAAGGTATAAAGATAAAGATATATATAAAAAATGTCTCCATAAGAAATGAATATGTAAAAGGGAATAATCCTCATGTTGGTGGTGGGAATTGTAAATGTTCTGTGAGTGTTTGGTATGTTTTATTTGTGTGTGTTAAAATAAAAATAAAATTTGTAAAAAAAAAAAAAGACAAGCCATTGAAGGGATGTTCCATCAACAAACATCCCCCTCTCCCAGTGCCGGCCTTTGGCATTCCGCCATGTAAGCGGCGCGAGGGGCGACGGGTCCTGGGAGGCGTCGCCGCCTGCGATGGGCGCCGCCACGCTGGCCGCCCCTCCGCCGCGCCTCCTGCCCGGGAGCCAGTGCTCCCCGCCGGCGGCGCAGCCGGTGATGCAGCCGCGCCGGACGTCACCACGCATGCGCAGGTGTGCGTGACGTCGCCGCGCAGCTGCGTGTGACGTCACTGCGCATGCGCAGGCGCACGTCATGCACACCTGCGCATGCGCGGTGACGTCGCCGCGCGGGCTGCCGCGTCCAGCAGCCATGGGGGGGCGCAGAAATAAGGCTCGCCTACCCCCCCAGGAGAGGTGAGACCGCCCCTGCCCTCTCCCCTTTCCTGCCCCATATCTGCATAGAACTTATTGAAAATTACAGAAGCTTTAAGAAAATCCTTCAAAATCCAGGCAATCCAAGACCTGCCATGTTAAGATAATTGTACAGACAAGACTGAAGGGAGTTAAATATCCTTGGTAGAGTATCAAGTTGCACTAATCTTTGGTTCTTTGCTTAGCACTGATTTGCAAGCTCAGAGATCTAATAGTCTTTACTAATGATTTCACTTCAGGGCAACTAACCTTGAAGCAGGTATCTCCAAAGAGAAGGGAACTGTAGTTCAACAGACAGAGGTTAAGCCTGCACTTACCCTCTTTAATTTTAATGAGGCCACACTGTACTGTGGGGCATTGCAGGTTAGGGTTAATAATTGAAGCTAAAGAGGCGACGAGGCCTACATTCCAAGGCGCAACTGCTTCTGGGAAGACAGTACGAGTCTGTAAATAGCTGGTAACCCCACCCTTGTAAATCAGCATGTTAATCATTATCATCATATCGGTGATAAGGCTCGTTATAAGTCAACAGGGAGGTCATAATTTCAACCGTCGATTCACGATCTGAATTATTTCCGTGAAGATAACATTGATTAAGAAACACCTCCCTGAGAAATGCCGGGTTGCTTGTTAACTCCTTTTTACACCATAGGAGCACTGGATCTAAGGGGAAAAGCAACACAATGGCTCTGTACAGGCATCTCCCGACACATGGGATGAAGGCTAACACTAAGCAGGAGGCAGGGATGGATATGTGACCTTGGCCTTCCATGTCTCTGGGCACAAATAGTTCTTTAAAGATTTCTGGATATTTTGTGCTAAAGAACACTACAGGCCCCTCCACACAACCCTATATCCCAGAACATCAAGGCAGAAAATCCCACAATATCTGCATTGAACTGGAATATATGGCAATGTAGACTCAAACATTTTTAAATAAATACATGTTCAAGGCAGAAAGTGTGGGGGTTTTTTTCAGTTGTGTGGAAGGGGCCTATGTCTATCCAGGCCTTCTGTTGATCTATGGGCAACTGGGAGAGTGAAAATTACAAGGTAAAGGTTTAAGAAAACAAAAACAAAACCCCGATTAATGTTTATAGCAGCAGAACTAACTACCCTTTTGCCCTACGGTACTGGGGAATGATTGATGATCAACACCAATGATTAACAAGCTTTCTTGTTGGTCTTGGAGTAAGTCACTATGTTGCAAGCTCACCTACCACACGACTATTGAAAGGATACAATATGATATCAAATATATGCTGCTCAGTATACTGAAATATCCTAAGGCAACTGTATGGTGGAAAATGTCAAGAGTTACAGTGGTGGATCCAGGACAAAATTTGAAAGCTTGGTGCCATTTCACAAGATTTAGGTTGATAGCCTTCAGATCAGCTGCTTTAAATGATCAGCGGCTTACATGAGGCCAAGCCCAAAAATACATATCAATACAACATAAAACATAAAACAACATTTCAAGTATAATAAAGAATCACATCAAATAAAAGGAGCAGGCCACATGTGCAAAATACAATGATAAAAAACTGAGGATGAGATAAGATTAAAACATATATATTTATAGGGAAGGTGCAATGTGAGGACACCCATTTTGGGGAGAATGACAAGAGACATGTGAGATCATTCTCCGAAAGCGCAACGGAAAAGCCACGTATTGAGATTCTTCTTTAAAGTTTCCAGGGTGGGGGCTGACCTAATCTTGCTAGGCAATGCGTTCCAAAGTCGGGGGGCCACAGAGGAGAAGGCTCCCTCCCTCGTTACCAGATGTCGGGTCTGTGATAATGGAGGAGGCGAAAGGAGGGCCTCCCCCGAGGAACGAAGGGACCGGGCAGGTTTGTGCGGGGAGAGGCAGTCACGAAGGTAGATGGGTCCCAAACCATTTAGGGCTTTATAAGTGACTAGCTGAGGGCCCGGTGGTGCCCGGGTTATTTGAGGAAGGCATTGTGTGCAAATGTTGGTTCCTATTAGATGTTTAGGCGGCTTGCAGTGGTCTCAGGAACTTAGTGAAGGTACTGCAAGTCCCATTGGCCATGGTCCATCCTCCTCCAAACAGCACCAAAATGTAGAGTGGGTCATGGGGGCTGTGTGTGTCACATTTGGTCTTGATCATTCTCTGGATGAGGGTTGCAGCGGTCTCTGGAAGTGAGGGAAGGTACTGGAAGTCCCATCATCCATGGTCCCCCATTCTCCAAACTGCATCAAGATGTGGAGTGGGTAATGGGGGCTCTGTGTGCCAAGTGTGGTCTTCATCAGTCATTGGATGAGGGTTGCAGTGGTCTCAGAAAGTGAGTGAAAGTACTTCAACTCCCATCATCCGTGGTCCGTCCCACTCAAAACTGCAGCAGGATGTAGAGTGGGACATGGGTACTCTGTGTGCCAAGTTTGGGCCTGGTCTGTGATTTGTAGGGGCTGCAATGTTCTGTGGGGAATGAATTGGGTGAAGGTACTGCAAATCCCATCATTTGTGAGCCAACCTGCCGTAAACCGCAGCAGGTTTGTAAAGTGGGCCATTGGGCCTCTGTGTGCCAAGTTTGGTGTGGGCCACAGTGCTCTAAGGAAGTGAATTGAAGTACTGCAAGTCCCATCATCCATGGCCCATCCTCCATCAAACTGCACCAGGATGTAGGGTGCACCTTGGGGGGTCTGTGTGCCAAGTTTGGTCTTGTTCTGTCATTGTTGGGGGCGTAGTCAGGAAAATCAAGTTGAGGAAGCCTAACAATATCCCATGAGCTGAGGCCTAGTCAGGAAAATCAAGTTAAGAAAGACTTGTTGTCAATTTTGGGCCTGGTCTGTGATTTATAGGGGCTACAGTGTTGTTTGGGAAGTGAATGAGGTGAAGGTACTGCAAATCCCATCATTCGTGGCCCCACCTGCCCTAAACCACACCAGGTTGTGAAGTGGGCCATTGGTTCCGTTTGCCAAGTTTGGTCCTTTGCTGTGGGCCGCAGTGGCTGACTGCCTGAGGCCTTTCCTTTTCCCTCTGAGTCACTTTAGAATGTTGGAATGTGGTTGGCCAATAGGAGTCCATTATGCAAATACCATTTCACTGGCAACCAATCCCCTCTGTCTGGGGCCGTAGAATGTCGGAGTTCTGAGGCTGGCCAATCGAAGTCCTTTATGCAAATAATCCCACAGTTGCAGCCAATCAAAACGCTGGCACATATTCCTCCCGTCGCAGCACCACACCACCGCCCGCAAACACTGACTTTTATTATATACATAGAATAGAATAGATGATCTGCACCTTGAATTGGGACCGGAAGATAAACGGCAGCCAATGGAGCTCCTTAAACAGGGGGGTTGGCCGCTCCCTGTAATTTGCTCCTAGCCCTGGCAATGGAGATATGACAGCACCCAACCTTTATCTGTTAAGCAGCACTATGCTTTTCTTTGGTGATTCTTTTAAGGCTCCATCTCTCTTTCTTTTGGTCAGGCAACCTGTGTTTGGTGAAGGCCAAGTTGTCATGTCGGGACAATAAAATCTGCTCTGTTCTTCCCCCTCCAAAGATAGCTCTGAAGTCATTCAAAATCGTCCATGTATAGATGTAGGATATATGCTTGAAAGCTGCATACTAAGAGGAATGAGATCAGCTCTCCATTTACAGGAAAGCTTTGATGTAAGTTACTGAACATCCAATTGTGAATTTCTCCTAGTTTCCAGACAACTCAATTGATTCTCACTATGCCATTTAATGCCTTTGGAAGATTGTGGTCTTGAGTATGTGCATCACTTTATAGACATCGGAGCATGTCTGTTGAGAATTATTAGGTCTTTGAGCCTCCTCAAAGACTGAGTGAATATAGTTGGGCGTCCCCTGGGCAATGTTTCTTGTAAACAGCTAATCTTTCCAACCCAAAAACATTGCTTTTTATGCAATCCCTTTGACACGGAAAAAAATAGGTCTAAAGTCCGTGCAGCTGTAATGATCTCTTTTACGATCCATGGCTAAAACTAGCATGTTTTGGGATAAGAAAATGTCATTCAGCAAACTGATGATCAACAACTCTGGCAACTGGTATGGGATCTCTTAGTACTTTGACGCAACTAAAGTAAATACTGAACCAAACTTTATCCACTCTTTTCTCTCAAGGTAAAAACTAAGACAATAACCCCCATTAAGGTGGGGAGCTCTGATTCAGATTCATCATAAATATACGCCTTTGATAGGAATAAAATAGAGGTGAATGTGTGTTACATGAGTTCATTCATACTAGTGTTAGCATGAGTAAACCTTGGGCTTGTGTGCACCTTCCTGCTTGCTGTTTCAGTACAGATGAGAGGATCTTGGATGCTTTTCAAGGAAGCCCCTCGGATATTGGACCAGTGTCTGGCTGCTGTGACAGTTTGGATGAGGAGGAACAAGCTGAGGATCAATCCCGATAAGACAGAGGTCCTCCATGTCTGTCGCTTGTCTGACTGGGGTATTGGGTGGCAACCTGTGCTGGACGGGGTTACACTCCCCCTGAAGTCACAGGTCCACAGTTTGGGGGTTCTCTTAGCTTCAGCACTGACGCTTGATGCTCAGGTGCCGGCGGTGGCTGGGAGAGCCTTCGCACAGTTAAAACTTGTGCACCAACTGCGACCATACCTCGTGAAGTCTGACTTGACCATGGTGGTCCACGCCTTGGTTACCTCTAGATTGGATTACTGCAATGCGTTCTACGTGGGGCTTCCCTTGAAGACAGCCCGGAAACTTCAACTTGTCCAATGCTTGGCTGCCAGATTAATAACTGGGGCAGGTTACAGGGAGCAATCGACCCCCGTTTAAAGAGCTCCCCTGGCTGCCGTTTATTTTCCGAGCCCAATTCAAGGTGCAGGTGATTACCTACAAAGCCCTTAACGGTTTGGGACCCGCCTACCTTTGTGACCGGTTCTCCTCCCATGAACCAGCTCGAGCCCTTCGCTCCTCAGGGGAGGCCCTCCTTTCGCCCCTGCCAGTCTCACAGACTCGGCTTGTGAGCACTAGGGAGAAAGCCTTCTCTTCTGTGGCCCCAGGGGCGGACCTACCTATTCCGGGGGGGGTAAGCGAAAAAATTTTTGCGCCCCCCCTGTGGCTCCCGAGCGCGAGTCACGCTCTGGAGCCCAGTGCGCATGCGCAAATTTCCACGCATGCGTACTGGCTCCAAAGCGGGAGGCTCGCTTTGGAGCCAGTACGTATGCATGGAAATTTTCCCGCATGCGCAGAAGCTACTACAGGCACCGTAGCGCCTCTAGAAGTTTCTGTGCATGCGCGAAAAGTGCCAGTCTTGTGGCGACAGGGCTGGCTGCAGAGGCGCAGCCGGCGTGGCGGCACGGGCAACGGGCTGGCTGTGAGAGTCGTGGCGCGGCAGCGGGCCGGCTGCGGAGTCGCGGCCGGCGGGGCAGGGAGGGCGCGCCAGCGCCCCTCCCAGGTGACAACGCCCCTCCCAGGTGGCGACACCCTACACGTTTGCGTAGTTGCCGTAACGCTTCCACTGACCCTGTGTGGCCTCCCGTCTTTGGAATTCCCTCCCGGGCGAGATTAGAAACGCCCCTTCACTGGAATCCTTTAAAAAACAACTGAAACCCTGGTTCTTCCACCAGCCTTTGGAGATTAGACTCTCAAATGCCCCCGTTTTTGCCGAGACCTCCCCCCCTATATGATCCTCTATGTTTTTGACACTCCAGTTATCTCCCCCGAGTTTTTAAACACTTTATATGTACATGTGGCTTGCCCTGTCATTTCTGTTTTAGATTCACCTGTTTTGTTGTATTTTCAAAGATGTATTTTTTATTGTGTTTATTGTTTTTGATATTTTTCTGTGATTTGTTGCTCGGGCACGGCCCCATGTAAGCCGCTCCGAGTCCCCTTCGGGGAGATGGATGCGGGTTAGAAATAAAGTATTATTATTATTATTATTTTGGGTCCGATTTTAGATTAAACAAAGCTATGTACTTGGGCAAAATGTGGTTAATCTTAACTTGATTGAGACACACCAACTATTTTGACAAATTGTATTTAGAAGTAACTACAATTAAGATTAGCCACACTTTAGGGATTGTGCTACTTTTCTATGATTGCCACGAGGAAAGTGATGTGAGCTTTTCTTTGTGATACTAAGCCCTGCTGTTTAGCATTATGTGAAAACACAGCCTGTTGATCTATCATTATAAGACTTTTTTTATACAGCCCTTCAACCACAATTTATTGTGTGACTTTAGTTGAACAGTCAAGGTCAGTTGAAAGTTGGCATCTAGCTCCATTGCAGAATCCACTAAATACCACTTGCTATTTGTTCTATCTATCACTGTAAGGAATTCTGTTCCTATACTTCGCTGTTAGGCTATAACACATACTGGGCTATATCTTTCAAATCAGATGCATTTTCATCTACAAAAGAGGCAACTGCAGGAACAAAAACAAACATTTAAGCACAATGCCACTTTAAGATCTGAAGAATGGGAGGGGGTATCCATATTAGCAAGAAATACTGAAAAGCTCACATTTATGTTGTCGTTTGAAAACATACAATTTGTGGTGAAGCGAGGAGTCTTGAATAGAATGCCCCCGTGCCCACAGAAAATTCAGGTGTCATTGAAGTTCAAATTAAAACCAGCGAGGGACTATCCCCCTTTAGCCCTAAGCTCAATGTAAATGATGTGGCTTGAAATGGTGGATGCCAGGAAGACCACATTAAGGGCAACAACGCAATTGCTGGGCCAAAGCCCTTGCCTCTGGAAGGGCTTTTCATTCCCCAGAGCTCCCTATTTTCTCTCTCTCAAGATCTCTAGGCATATGCTGGCAGCCTGATATGTAATTTCAGTCATTTTCTGGTATACTCCTAAAACTTGTCAGAAGAATGAATTATAGATGTTTCTTAAAGCACTTATGAAAGAAGTGGGGTATGTTAAAGGCTGGATTACTCACAACAAGTTTTGAGGAAGTCAGGATGCCCTATGGCAGAGAAAGGAGGGCTTTTGCCTTACTTAATCTCAGAAAGATTTAAGGTGAGCATCCCAGGGATGCAGGCCTGGATTATCCATAAGGCCATGGGGGGGGGGGGTTGCCAGATCTGGACCCCCCCATTTTAAAAAAAGGTCGATCTTCGGGCGCTTCTGCGCCTGCGCGCAGAGCGCCATAGGCCCCCTAGGGTCTCTGACGCGGCTTCCCTCCACTCCGCCTCTTCCTCCTCCCTCGCTCCTTGAGTGAAGGAAGGAGGGGTGCCCAGCGCGAGCAAGGAAGAAGAGACAGAGGGAAGCCACATCAGAGGGCCTCTGAAGCGGCTTCCATCCGCTCTGCCTCTTCCTCCTCACTCGCGCTGGGCGCCCCTCCTTCCTGAGTGAAGGAAGGAGGGACGCCCGGCACGAGCGAGGAGCAAGAGGCGGAGCGAAGCCACGTCAGAGGGCCTCTGACGCGGCTTCCCTCCGCTCTCCGCCTCTTCCTCCTTGCTCGCGCTGGACGTCCCTCCTTCCTTCACTCAAGAAAGGAGTGGCGCCCGGCGCGAGCAAGTAAAAAGAGGCGGAGGGAAGCCCCGCCCCTAGGGCTGCTGCCGCGCATGCTCAGCATCAGCCCGGGGGCGTGGCTTCCAATGTATGGCCTAGGGCACCAAAAAGGGTTGATCCGGGCCTGCAGGGATGTGTATAAGTTTGGCACTTCAATCACTGTGTTAGCTTGGATCCACACTGCATCAATGCAGCGCCCAAACACGAATCAATAATAATAATAATAATAATAATAATCTTTATTTATAAGCCGCTTCCCTCTCCCGAAAGGGGACTCGGAGCGGCTTACATTGGGCCGTGCCCAAACCACAAATCACAAAATATCAGACATCAAAAAACAATAAACACAATAAAACAGTAAACACAGTAAAATGAATACATCTAACAAAACACAATAACAAATGCGTCAAAAACAGAAGGAAAAAGGAAGACGAGAGGGCGGGCCACATGTACATATAAGATGTTTAAAAACTGGGGGAGATAAATGGAGTAGGGCCAAAACGTGAGGAGTCGCAGAGGGGAAGGAAATCCAAAAAGCGGGCGTTGAAGGATCTAGTCTCCAAAGGCTAGGTGGAAAAACCAGGTTTTCAGTTGTCCCTTAAAGGCTTCCAGTGATGGCACTGCAGACTACCGTGTTTCCCCGATAGTAAGACACCCCCGATTGTAAGACGTATCAGGGGTTTCAGGGGGGTCGGCTAATATAAGCCGTACCCCGAAAGTAAGACGTATTGCCGCCGTGAGACTGGCTTTGTCCCAGAAGGGGGCGGGCAACTTTTCGATGCGAAGCGCCGCAGCGCCAAGGCGACGGCTGGAGGGGGAGGAGCCCCGTTGCACAACGGGGGCAAGGGGCGGGGCCAGCGCGAGAGAGGGAAAGCGAGAGAGAGAGAGACAGAGAGTGAAGGAAGGGAGGAAGGGAGGGGGCGGCGCGCGGGGCCCTTCTTGGAGCCGTTGCGTGCGTGCGTCTGTCTCCGTGCGCGCGGAGGGAGAGGGAGCGGGGCGCGAGCCGCTCCCGGACTGCCTCCTCCTCCTCCCCCCGCCCAGCCCCTTCCTCCTCCTCGCGCACCACCTCCTCCTCCTCGCGCCTCCCTTCCCTCTTCCTCTCCTCCCCCTCCCCCCAGGGTCCTGTCCTCCTTACCTCTTCCTCCCTCAGGTCTTTGTCCTCGCCGGTGCCGCCAGGGTCCTGTCCTCATTGGAGAAGGGCTTGGGGATGGCGGATGAGGCGGGAGGGGCATGGGACTACAATTCCCAGAATGCTCCGCGCGGCCACTTCTCCTTCCTGCCCTGTCTCCACCCTCTTTCCCAATGAGCCGCGCGGAGCATTCTGGGAATTGTAGTCCCATGCCCCTCCCGCCTCATCCGCCATCCCCAAGCCCTTCTCCAATGAGGACAGGACCCTGGCGGCACCGGCGAGGACAAAGACCCGAGGGAGGAAGAGGTAAGGAGCCGGCCGGAACCTATGGTGGATGGAAGAGGGACCCACCTCTCATCCCATCCTCCCACCTGCGTTCCCCTGCCTGCCCCCACCACCGCAAAACAGACAGACACACAGACACAGAAAGAGATACAGTGGAACAGAGAGTGACAGAGAAAGAGAGAAAGTGATAAAGAGATAGTCATAGAGAGACACAGAGAAATAGACAGAGAGAGGGGGGATAGGGAGACTGATACATAGACAGTGAGAGAGAGAGAGAGAGAGAGAGAGAGAGAGAGAGAGAGAGAGAGAGACGCAGCCAGAGAGAGAGATAGAGAATGAGGGATAGAGAGAAATAGAAAGACAGAGACAGAGACACACAGAGAAAAAAATAGAGAGAAATATAGAGACATAGACAGAGAGATACAGACAGACAGAGATAAATATTTTTTCCAATGTAAGACATACCTCGAAAGTAAGACATAGTGGGGCTTTTGGGGATAAAAAGAAAGTAAGACACTGTCTTACTTTCGGGAAAACACGGTAACTCAACCAGGGAAGTCAGTCACAACAGAGCACTTGATGAACCAACCTGGACACCGCATATTATTTGAGAACACAGAAATGCTGACCACTAGAACAACCATCATGTCAGACTACACAAATAAGCCATTGAAACCAACAAGCATGTGGGCAATTTCAACAGAAAGGAGGAAAGCATGAAAATGAACAGAATCTGGCTACCAGCATTTTAAAAAAAATCTCTAAAATCAGGGCAGTAAATAAGCAGCAACACTCTGAAAACAGGGGAATTTCAAACATGAAACAATCAGGGTCAGCTAATCAACTCCCAACAAAGGATTCCCCTTGGAGGTAATCAGCCAGGCTTTAAAGCTTCAAGGCTTTGCAATGCTAATCAAGGTGATTAATTAATTTATTATTTATTTATTTAAAACTTTTATATCCCAATCTTCTCACCTAGTTGGAGGGACTCAGCAAGAATCCAATGCTACTAATACACATTAAAACATCCTACAACAATACAAGAATAAAATACAAATAAGTAAAATACATATAAGCCAATAGCCAAATAAAATCATGCTCAACTCAGTTCGCATATGTGGCCGCTCACTTTGGTCTGTAACCAGTCTCAGCCATTATTCTGGGAATGCTTCGTTCCATAGCCAGGATTTCACTAGCCTCCTAAAAGACAGGAGGGAGGGGGCAGATCTGATCTCGCTCGGGAGAGAGTTCCATAGCCGAGGGGCCACCACAGAGAAGGCCATGTCTCTCGTTCCCACCAGATGCGCTTGCGAAGGTGGCGGGACCAAGAGCAGGGCCTCTCCGGATGATCTTAGTGTCCTTGATGGTTCATAGGGGAGAATACATTCGGACAGGTAAACTGGCCCGGAACCATGCAAATTGTAACATTTACACGTGCCTCAAACAGATAAGAGTTCTTTCTCCCACCCTGGACCTTCAAGAGATATATAAATCTTCCCTTGTCTAGTTTCCAATATACCTCACAACCCCTGAGGATGCCTGCCATAGATGTGGGTGAAATGTCAGGAGAGAATGCTTCTGGAACATGGCCATACAGCCTGGAAAACTCACAGCAACCCAGTGATTCCGACCATGAAAGCCTTCAACAACACACTGAGCACAATGTCTTTAGGCTTTGCTTACTACTGCCATCTTATTTTTTATTTGTATAAGATGGAGGGTTTTTAATCATGTAAGAGAGAACAAAAAGGTTGCAAATAAGAAAGAAAGGGGCCTAAGAACAATGAAGCCCTTTCCATAGATGAGACCCACTGAAACGTTTTATTATGATGTTTGCTGCCACATATTTCCTTGTTTTTCTTATAAGGCAGCTGTAAAATGAATATTAAAAACAGACCTGTGGGACGCCCTGCACTTGAAACATAAAAGAGAAAGAAAGGTCATCTGTATAACCAGAGATTACTGAGGTTCATTCTCACCCAAGTTACATACAAGATAGTTTCTCTAAGTTCGTTCTTAAGTTGGATGTGTATGTACATATCCAACTTAAGGTGGATATGTACATACAAATGTGATGTGTACACAGGTGTGATGTGTGGTGCTGACTGGCATATGAAGAAAACAGCGCACTCTTCGTAATTTGGCCAAAAAGAGTACACATTAAATAATTTTAAGCATAAAAACTACAGATATTTCACTCCCTGTCTGATGGTTTTTTAGCTCTGAATCAGTGGTTCTCAACCTGTTGGTCCCCAGATGTTTTGGCCTTCAACTCCCAGAAATCCTAACAGCTGGTAAACTGGCTGTGATTTCTGGGAGTTGTAGGCCAAAACCCCTGGGGACCCACAAGTTGAGAACCACTGATCTACAGTATATCTATTCAACCAGGAAAGTGGCACAGCTGGCTGGGTGTCAGCTCCATAAGATCTCTACTGACCAGAAGGTCATGAGTTCGAGGCCTGCCCTGGTCGGGGAGAGCTCTCGACCAATTTGTGTAGCTCGTTGTTGACCTTTGCAACCTGAAAGATAGTTGCATCTGTCAAGTAGGAAAATTAGGTACCACTTTGTGGGGAGGCTAAATTTAACTGATTTAGGAGGCCATAAAAATCTCCAGGAAGTACACAAAAAAGAATGAATGCGACAGCTCCCCCTGGTGGACAGAAGCTGGAATGTTAAATTGCCTCTATGTCTCTCTATATATGTTGTATGTCAATGGCATTGAATGTTTGCCTGTATATGTGCATTGTGATCCGCCCTGAGTCCCCTGCAGGATGAGAAGGGCGGAATATAAATGATGTAAATAAATAAATAAATAAATAAATTACTGATAGCCCTTACATAAATCCTATGGCTTTAATGGATCTACTCTAGCCTACGACTATCAATTAGATCTAGGATTGTATCTGCAAGGCTGTATTCCTATAAACAAAAAAGCATTCTTACTTGTTCCTATTTAACTGCTCTTAGAATGGATCAGTTTATGAAATACTGTATTTCTTCAATTCTAAGATGCACCTTTCTCCCTATATAAACATCCCTAAAAAAAGAGGTATATCTTATGTATTTTTTGTTGTTGCTGTTGATATTGAAATTAGGCATGTCTTACAATCGATGGCATCTTTCAGTTGAAGAAATATGGTATTATGAAAAACAGAGCATTTACTTCCTTCATTCTTAAAGATAAGGATTTCCTAGTTTCAGTCACACAAGAGATTGGCCTAAAAAAACAAGCAGGCATGCATGTTGTTGTTGTTATTTTTACAAGATACTTGTTTCTTATTGCACCTCATGAAAGAGAGGGTTACTATGAATTTGTTTTTGGCTCACAATTGTCACAATTATTTTTATACTCATTATTAGATCTAATTGATCTTAATTTTTTTTACCTATATGAACAAATTGGGGAGTGATAAGCCTGGGAAAAACCCACATGTTAACTGTACTAGCTGTAATATTGGTTGTGTTCAGAAGGCACTGGGATGATGGAAGAATTTGTTTGATATTACACCTTTGTGTAACTGGAGGGTGGTGGTGTGGAAGAGGAGGGAACTCCCACTCATTGCTTGGACTAAAACTCTGACCTGCTGCGATATTCTCAGTTGCACTCAGGGAGCTTTTGGAGAGAAATCAGCAATAGTTGTTTAAGAGATTTGCCAAAATTAAGTTTTCTTGGCTTCACATCTTCTCCTTTGTACTACACTATTCTCCCCCTGGGGCACAGGAATATTAAAGGACATTATGTGGTGAATTCATCTTGGATTGTCCTATAATTATACTGCAAAAAAACACCATCCAGGGCAAAACACCTGTTCACTTGGCAGCTTTTAAATTCACCTTGGATATTGCTGTCAAAAACTTCCACTAACTGAAAGAAAAGCTCAATTACTATTAAATTGCAAATAACTAACTATGTAAGGTTATTAAAATGCATGTTCAAGTCAATGGAAATGGGAACCTATCTTAATATCAGTTGTTTAAGTATGTGCACTATAATCCTGTCTGTATTTAGAAGTGTCTTGGTGGATTCAACAGGGCTTATGCCTAGGGCAGTGTTTCCCAACAGGTGTGCCATGGCACACTAGTGTGCCATGAGCGATCATCAGGTGTGCCGTGGGAAATTGGAACCTCTTGAGTCTCGAATAAGCCACGCCTCCTTTATTCCCCACGGGCCAATCCCGTTGCGGTGGCCTTGAACTCCCACCTGGCACCAAGATGGTGGCGGCGGTGGGACCGGAAGCGCCTTCCCTGAGGGGACGCCAGTGGAGCAGAAGTGCCTCATCTGAGGTGATGCGGCGGCGGGTGTGCCTGGAAGTGCTGGGCTTGGCGGCGGGCCTGGCGCTGGTCCGGCCAGCCAGGGCGGTGGAGCCCTTGAGCCTGAGCCTGGCCCTGACCGGCGCCTCCGCCTTCAGGGGCTTCCTCTCCTACCCGCAGCTCTACTGCCTCTTTGCCCACTGCTGCCACAACACGGGGAACATATACACAGAGTAAAGCTATAATACTAGCAGTATTGAAAACACAAAGTGGAAGCTAAAGAAAATATTGCTAATTCAATTTGGTGTGAAAATCACTTTTTTATATATATAAAATAGGTCTATAAGTCATATTAAAGATATAGTGCAAGGTGCAATTAGATACATTTAAATATGTCATCAATATTCACAATAATCATTCAAATATACATGGCATGTATGTCATTTTCATTCCTAGAATGCATATTATCACAATGAGTATTCACATCACAGTCATATACATATAATAGAGCAAGGTACTAGCAACAAACTTAAAGAAACCATCTAATTAACCTGTAGTCCCACCTAAGGGTGAAGAATTCAACCCCAATTGTAGTATAGCAGTTAATCAGGAGTATCCTGAAATGCGGGTTATAGACTGCCTCTCCAAATTAGGGATAAACAAACAATGCCTTTCCAAAGATCCGTTTTGCTGTTAGTATACTGGTGTTTGTCCTCCACAAGGATAGCAGTAAATTGGTGGGTAGCAGGCTGAGGTTCCATAAATCAAATGGTGTTGTAAATCTCCTCATGGGCTATATTATTATGATTATGATTATTATGAACTATGTATTAACATATTATTATTTTCCCTTAGTATATGCTATTATATTGTTATATTATCAGTAGTTGTCATAGTCATGGTGTATATCGTTATTGACTATGAGAGTAATGCTAACAGTCAGGATTAACTCCTGTGCTTTACTGATAATATATTGTATGTACCTATAATATTTATATTATTATAATGTAATACAAGATAACACTTTAAAAAATAATACAATATTGAAATTATATATTTTATATTACTTGTAATAGTACTAATAATATTACAGTATAATGGTATAGTACAATATAGTAAGTTAGAGTGTCATTTTGTGTCATTTTGGTTGGTGGTGTGCCCCAGGATTTTGTAAATGTAAAAAATGTGCCGCGTCTCAAAAAAGGTTGAGAAACACTGGCCTAGGGTCAGGGGCGGTCCAAGGTAATTTCCAATGGTAGGCGAACATTACTTTGGCGCCCCCCAAAAACATTGTCCCCCAAACATTACTTTGGTGCCCCCAACATTTTTTTGAAGTGGTACCTTTGCGCGCACGCTCCTTCCGTGCGCTGCCGCTCCCACGCCGCCACTCCCGCGCGCCGCCACTCCCGCGGGGCATTGTAGAGCAAGGAGGGGCCTTCGCGCTTCCTGGTTCCCCCTGCCTGTGGGAGGGGCCGGCAGAGGGAACCTGGAAGCGCGAAGAGGAGCCTCGAAGGCCCCTCCTCTCGCTCTCCCGGGCTCCCCTGCCAGCCCCTCCCACGGGGCATTGCAGAGGAGGCGGGGCGCTCTCCTTGCCCTGTGTAACGCCCCATGGGTGGGGCTGGCAGGGAAACCAGGAAGCGTGAGGAGGGGCCTTCGAAGGCCTCTCCTAGCGCTTCCTGGTGCCCGCTGCCAGCCCCTCCCATGGGGCGTTTCACTGGGCAAGGGAGAGCGCTCCAGAGGTTCTGGGCATGCGCGAAAATCTCCGCGCATGCTCAGAAGCTGCTGCAGGCAGCAGGGAGGTTTGCTACGGCAGCGCAGCTGGCGTGGCAGCGCCCATCTAAGATGGAGCCCCACGCGGCCGCATAGGTTGCTTACATGGACGGACCGCCCCTGCCTAGAGTATATGTCTGCAGCAGAACGTGTAGCAAGACTCCGATATATTTCCATTCCGATCCTCCCCACTTATATTCCTACAATTTGAAATGTATTGGCTTCCATATTTCCCATAGAACAAAGCTAAGAGACATCTGGGTCCATTGCCCTACTTCTTTTGACTGGGAAGCGCTGCTACTTTAAAATGTGAAGGTGATTCTTAAGATATTGCTATTGTTTACCAATGCACTCATTGCCATACATTCTAAAAAGACAAAATGTTCAGCAATGTTCAGTCAGGTCCCTCAGAAGAAATATGAGAAGCAGCATCCTCTTCCTCCAAATAAAATTTTGCTTAATAATAATACTAATAAATGTATTTCTTTCCTGACTCTCCTCATGGTTTGAGGCGGGTTACAGCATAATTAAAACGCATAAACATTGCAAAAATGCACCGGGAATGTGGCACAGCTGGCTAAGTGTCAGCTGCATAAGATCTCTCTGACCAGTAGGTCATGAGTTTGAGGCCTGCCCGGGTCGAGGTGGGTGCTCGACCTTAAATGTAGCTTGCTGTCGACCTTTGCAGCCCGAAAGACAGTTACATTTGTCAAGTAGGAGATAAAGGTACCACATTAAAGTGGGGAGGCAAATTTTGACTGATTTATGAAGCCATTAAGAACTCCAGGAAACGCTGAGGAATGCGGAAGAACAACAAAGGGATGCTGGAAACGCTGAGAGATGAAGATTGTGTCAGCTCCCCCTGGTGGCTAGAAGTTTGCCTCTGTTCATCTATGTTCGTCTATATATGTACATATATGTTGTCTATATATGTAGAACTGCAGGGATTGTCTGTAAGTATGTGTACTGTAATCCGCTCTGAGTCCCCTTCGGGGTGAGAAGAGCGGAATATAAATAAAGTAAATAAATAAATAAAAATTATATAAATACATGTATGGCAATGGCTGGATATGTGGGAATAAGTGTCCAGTCAAAATACTGATTGATATGCCACCTCTAATTGGCCACTCACAAATGGGGCCACAAATGAGAAGTCCCTGTTTTCCTTGTGGTTGATATGGTAGCTTTACAAAGAGAAAAATACCTGAAAACACACAGAGAGATCCTACGATATCCGTCACTTTTACCAGCATACCCAATTGTAAGGGAGTCAGGGAATTGTAATCACAAACTCATAGAGTTGTGGGCCATCCAGTCCAACACCCTGCCAAGAAGCAGGGAAATTGCATTCAAAGCACCTCCGACAGATGGCCATCCAGCCTCTGCTTAAAAGCCTCCAAAGAAGGATCCTCCACCACACTTCTGAGCAGAGAGTTCCACTGCTAAACAGCCCTCACAGTTAAGAAGTTCTTCCTAATGTTCAGGTGGAATCTCCTTTCCTGCAATTTGATGCCACTGTTCCCCGTCATAGTCTCCAGGGCAGCAGAAAACAAGCTTCCTTTGATCTGCAGTGGTAGAATTGCATGCTAAGATTTTTCTAGGGATTCAGAAAAGAGCTGCTATCCCCTTTCTATTATCTAGCTCCATTGCCATATGCAAGTATGTCCTCCCTTCTATTTTTTATGAATTCCCACTTTGTTGTTCTTTGTCTTCAAGTTGTTTCTGACTTATGGGACAACCCTATCAAGGGGTTTTCTTGGAAAGACTGGCCTTCCTCTGAGAGAATGTGACTTGTTCAAGGTCACTCAGTGGGTTTGTATGGCCAAGCGGGAATTCAGATCCCGGTCTCCCAGAGCCATAGGCCAAGGTTCAAATGGTTCCACCATGCTGGCTGTCCCTACTTTCTTCCTGCTTGACTTTCTTTAAAAAATGTACCCTAAAAACAAAACATGTTTTCAAATTCTACAAATGCAGGACAACATATTCTGTTTCTATGCTTTGGTTGTGCTTTTTTTTTTTTAAAAAAAAACAAAAACCACAGGCTTTATTCAATGGATCCCAATACTGGAAATGGATTGTCAAATCCAATTTTTCCGAATAAGGATCTGGCAGGGGCATCTGGGCTCCGAATCCTGTCTCTTCGACCCTATTACCTTCTCTTCTAAGACATCTTCATTTTGAGAGAAACCAGGCAATCTGATTTTCAACCTAAGAAGTAATGAAATGGGACGTGGGGATAAAAGTGGAAGGCTTTCTCGCCTGATAATAAGGATCTGGCCAGATTAAAAGCAAAATCCAATTTAACTGCACCTCAGCAGCAACATTAACTAAATTACACGATGAAAGGTTTGGGGCACAAGGAAGGGGGACTGCAATACAAATGTATGTTAACATTCAGAGGAGGGGTCCAAGTGAATGAATGCCGTTTGAGCCATACAAATTCTAAGTGCATGCCTTTTAAAAAATGTATTTAAACGTGTATGTTACCTAGAAGAATTTAAAGGACTCACCTGCTGTAGGTCTGCCAAGGAATAGAGGTGAATCTGCTGAAGAAGATACTCTCTGGGGAAAATTCTGGGGGAGAAACAGAAAGAGAAAGTGAGGATTTGTGTTGTTTGTGTATGGCTCTTTAAAGGCTACCATATATATTAACCCATTACTCCTCCCTCACCCCAAATGGAAACTGAAAGGCAGCCATTCCTCAGCTTTTACTTCCACAGAAGCGTTGTTCAGTATGTGGCAAAGCCTGAAGAATACAGTATAGCTGTCATTTTGAGTGCCTGAAGTGGAGTGGTTTGGTGGCCACCATTTTTAATAAAGGATTACCTTCCCCTTCCTCCCTTCTCACCCTTTTCCCTCCCCTCTTCCTATTCTCTTTTTGTGTGTATGTGTATATATATGTGTGTGTGTGTGTGTATCAGGTCTAGGCTAATTTCGGGAGCAAGGGCCCGGGGGTTGGGCTAGGTGCCCTCTAGAAGGCAGGCTTGTCTGGCCGCTCAGTCCTGCTCCCAGCCCCCAGGTAAGGGCGCCCACGTGGCCTCCTCCCTCGCCCTCGTGCACCGGCGGCAGCAGCAGCAACAACAGAGGGAGGAGACGCGCGGGGGGCAAGGGAGATGGGAAAGGCTGGTGCCTCTGCCCCCTCCTCTCTCGCCCTGCATAAGGCATTCTCAGCGGGGCGGGGGGGAAGGTGCGCAGGGTGAGAGATGAGACGCACGCAAGGCGCAGGGTGAGGCAGGGAGAAGGGAAAGGCGCATGCCTCTGCCTCCTCCTCTCTCGCCCTGCGTGAGCCTTCCTCCCACCCTACCGACACCCCTGGGGGCATGGAGCCCGGCCCTGGATGCGCCCTTTGGCCATGTGGCGCCCTGAGGCGGCCGCTTAATTTGCCTCCACTAAGATCCGCCCCTGACCGTGGCAACAATTTTTAATAGGGACTGTAAAAGCCTGTCTGGCTCTGTTCAATGGCCATTGTGCCGGGTCATTCATAGAGGCAGGTTGCTTTCTCTTCCCAATAATGCTCTTTGTTTCAGGCTGCATTCTCATTCTTTTTGCTCATTTATATTCCTTTTTCCATCTGTACTGCGATAGATGTAGACATATGAAGATCAATAATGGGCAATTTATATCCTCCTATTGTAACCTCTCAAATAAACAGAGCTTCTCCTTCCTTTTAGATTTCCCCAAACATGTTCCATCTATGCATTTTTAAAGAAGAATAAAAATTTTGTTTTTCTACACTCCTAAGTGTTACCCTTGACTAATTTATTGACCATAGAAAAATTCACAATTTTTACCCCATGACCTACCTTTTTAACTTATACATTGCGTTTTTAATGTTAAATATAATTAAAAATAATAAAAAGTAAAATAATAGACATGGTGTTAAATGTAAAAGTTTCCACTTGACATTAAGTCTAGCCGAGTCCAACTCTGGAGGCTGGTGCACATCTCCATTTCTAAGCTGAAGAGCCTGCATTGTCCATAGACATCTCCAAGGTCATGTGGCCAGCATGACTGCATGGAGTGCTGTTACCTTCCTGCCAAAGCAGTACATATTGATTTACTCTCATTTGCATGTTTTTAAACTGCTTGGTTGGCAGAAGCTGGGGATAACAGCAGGAGCTCACCCCTGTCTGTGGATTCAAACCGCCAACATTCTGATCAGCAAATTCTGTAGCTTAGCGGTTTAATCTGCTGCACCGCCAGGGCTCTTACGTGACTTGTGTTACTACAGTATTATTGATAATATTGTTAGATATACCCATGATTTTATCCTTATATGAAAAGAGGACACAATCAGAATACCCATCAAGTGAGTTCTCATTGGACAGAGACCACACTCTACGTCTCTCTAAAAGCTCAAGGGTTGTTCAGGGGGTCCCCTGGACAAACAGTCATCACAGCATTGGATACCAAACAAAGGGATATCAAACATCCCAGAATAAATGGACAACAGCCTTTATAGAATTTGTTACTGGTCTCAATTTCTTTTAGGCAATGGTTTTTGCGAACATCTTCATCAACAAGACTTGCCAAACTTTATGTATCCAGTTTAGCTCAGTCTCTTCCAATCTTTCCAGCATCTGATGATTTCTGGATGTACCACAACTAGAAGTAACAGTTTGTGATATAGTCGACAATGTGCATTCTTTATGATAGAAGCCACGTTTCTTTTCTAGAAAACAGCGACAGTGGTTACACCAGCCTACAAGGTAATACCTGTGATATCTGAAATAAAGCCAAGAATGTATCCCCCCAAATTTCTGCAATTTGGGGAGCTTCAATAAAATAAGGACAAAGGTCGTTTTAAAGACTGCGGATATCTTGATAAGAAACCATGCAGAGTTTACGAAATTTACGATCTTCCGGCGAGACCCTGCTCTCGATTCCACCTTCGTCGCAAATACGTTTGGTGGGGACGAGAGACAGGGCCTTCTCGATAGTGGCCCCTTGCCTGTGGAACTCGCTCCCCAGCGAAATAAGATCAACTTCTTCCCCCCTTTCCTTTAGAAAAAAGCTAAAGATGTGGCTTTGGGACCGTGCGTTTGGTTGATGTGGAGCAACGGACGGGCAATTTGAGTATGATAGGGTTGTGTTGGCGGACTGCAGATTAGCTTGGACAGACTATGAATGTGGAATGGGGATTATGTGGGTATTTTGATATGTAACTGTTTTTAATCTGCTTTATTGTATTTTGATATGTTGTTTTTTGTTTTATTGCCTTTTGTTAGCCGCCCTGAGTCCCCCTTCGGAGGTAGAGAAGGGCGGATTAGAAATATTTATTTATTTATTATTTCAAATTTATATACCACCATTTCCAATGGCTCATGGTGGTTCACAATACAAACACAATCAATCATAAAATAGCAGTTTAAACACAGTAAAACAATTTAAACTAATACAGAAAGGAGGGGAGTAGGTTGGACCGATTACAGATTGATTACAAGCTGAACGCCTGCCGGAAGAGGTTGGTCTTACAAGCCCTTCGGAAGGAGGGAAGGTCTGTTATAGATCAAACTTCCTCAGGTAAGGCGTTCCATAGATTGGGCGCTGCTACCGAGAAGGTGTGCTGCCTTGTGGATGATAACCGGCAAATTCGGATAGATGGGATTTTCAGGAGATTTTGGTCTTGAGACCGGTGATCTCTGGGGGATATACAGGGAAAGGCGGGCCTTCAAGTACGCTGGCCCCAGACCATGTAAGGCCTTAAAGGTTAACACCAACACCTTGAAGGCAATCCGTTACTCGATGGGAAGCCAGTGCAGACGCTGAAGGACTGGTGTGATGTCACACATCGATGCCACTCCAGCCAGCAGTCGAACAGCAGCATTCTGCACTAGCTTGAGTTTCCGGATCACTGACAAAGGAAGGTCGATGTAGAGGGCATTACAGTAGTCTAGCCTCGAGATGACCGTGGCCTGGATCATCGTGGCTAGGTCGTTCCCAGAGAGGTAGGGCGCCAACCGCCTGGCCTGGCGCAGATGGAAAAAATGAAATAAATAATAATAATAATAATTTATGATCTCTTGATGAAAGTGTGCCTTACATATAATCCTTGAATCGCATTCTTCTTATAAAACCTAGTTATAAACCTGTGCTATATATCTGCTTGATAATTTAACAATAACAGATGTGATACTATTCTTCCTCTGTAGTCTTGTGTAAAGCTTTGAAACGAAAACACTATTTTCTCTCCAGTTCTGTTCCAAAGAGAAGGGCTCTTCATAAAGCAGCAAATGCATGTAGACTACATTAAAAGTGCAGAATTGCAATGAAAGAAACAATAAGAAAAACACATCTTCTACTATTACCATGGAAACTGGGATAAGAAAGTCTTAAAACCCAAAGCATGTTCATTCTTCTCCTTTAAAAAAAATGGAATCCCTATTTACTGGGGAAACATCTCTTTTTATTTGGAAACAAACTGGGGGGAAAAGCCAAAACCTATGACTGATGATACCACTCCAAGTGCATTAAGGTGCTTTCTCAACTAAATCAAAGGGAGCAAAAAGGGCACTCGATGTCATGGAGATCATGTGCCTAATGGACAGAACCAGTTGCATCCCGGAGGTGGCTGCTTTAGAGGGAACATTATGTGCCTCTCTCAAGGTCAATTCAGAGATCACTTTTGAGTTCAATCCAGTCCTTTGTGACAAGGAGCACTGGTAAACATGATCATTTATTCGCATTAAGAAATGTGTTTGGATCTTGAGAGACATATGCTGCCAAAAAAACCTCCAAGAAATTGGCATAAAAGAAGAACTGGCACAAACAACAGTACTCCCTTGCTACAGTATTGGCATAGATGTTGAGAATCTTTGAAAAACACAAAAGATTGAAATGAACAATATATTGAGACAAATTAATGTAAGAGGGGATGAGAGGGACTACTCTAATGAAGCTGGGGCAGAGTGTGTTTTTCAGTAGTGGAGGTGCAGTGACACCTTGACATACAGGTGCAATCCATGCAGATGCAACTCACTGGCCTCCATGGAAATTGTAAGGGCGTCCTAAGTTTGTCTACAGACAACGCCGGCTCTTCGGCTTAGAAATGGAGATGAGCACCACCCCCCAGTCGGACACAACTGGAATTAATGTCGAGGGGAAAACCTTTACTAGGCAGAGAAGATGATGGTTCCCCATTTTTATAAGAGTTAAAGTACACACATAAATGGTCATGTGGATAAGTGGACCCTATTTTTGGAGGGTGTGTGTGTGTGTGAATTGTTTGACTAAAAATCCCAGACTTATATATAAAGTGGCTTACCACATTCTGCCACTGAAATTCAGCATACAATGGCAGTAAAGTACAGTGAGAACCACAGAAGGAAGAACTGGCTCCTGGACACACTGAAGTTGAACATCCCCTTGATTCAGTCCATGTACAGCCTACTTTTCAATTTGATAGATTCCCAAAGCAGAGCACAAGTAGAAATTAACAGAGTAAATAATTTTATATCCTAACAGGGTAAGAAAAAGAGCCAGCATGAAGCCACCCCTAATAAAAGAATTACCGTATAAGACGACTGGGCGTATAAGACGACCCCCACCAACTTTTCCAGTTAAAATATAGAGTTTGGGATATACTTGCATATAAGACCACCCCTCTTCCAACGCACACCAAATAATTTTTTTAAAGCATCAGATTTGATTTCAATATGGTAATTTTCCTATTACTGTACCTCCTTCTCTGCCTCTCAGATCCCGCACATGTGCACCTGCACCGCTTCACTGCAGTCTTCAGGAGTGAGATCTGACAGGCAGAGGAGGAGGTACAATAACAGAATACAAGGGCGGGCCAGACAGGTAAAGCAGGTGTGTTTTTCTGGGCCCAGAGCCACTCTATCTCTTTGTTCCCTACCCCGGGTGCCCTGGATGCCTGCAGCTTGCTCCGCCCTTCACTTACACCTTTCCGGTGAGGTGCCCCTTCACCTCACCATCGGGACCGCACTAAGTCCACAAATCCTGATAAATGGATTTTCTTCCACTTTACTTGTACAGTGTCCCCCCTAATGCTTTCATACAGTCGCTGCATACAGCAGAGATGCGGCCACTGCCATTTCTGAGCTCCCTCCACCATATGCGGCAACCACAGATTCTCCAATCCGGATTGGAAGTTTCTGCACCCGCTCTATAAGATGACCCCCAGCGTATAAGACGATTTCTGGCGTATAAGACGACTACTGGGGTAGAAGGCTACTCCCGCATATAAGACGACTCCTGACTTTTGAGAAGTTTTTCTTGGGTTAAAAAGTAGTCTTATACGCCAGAAAATACGGTAATCCCAAGAAGTTTGCATAAAGAAGACCTTGGTCAGAGGCTTAAAACAGAGCCTGGAAGCAATCCCAACATTTAGGGGGTTTTACTAATGAAACTAAGTGTCTAGATTTAAGTGGTTGATAAAAGTATTTTCAACCCTCTCCCAATAGTTTCTTTGCCCCTTTGGATATGTTGCATGGAGAACTCTGCATGGAGTGAGTTATATTATGCACTGGATCCCTAAACAATCAGCTTCACTTTCTGGAACATAAGGCAGATCCTAGAGCCCACTTAATAGAATAATATTCTGCACCAAACTCCAAAAATGCAGGCCATAAAGGGCTTTACTCTACCATTAGAACTGACATTGAAGCATTTTTAAAGAAGTGTTTTGTAGCCCCTACTCACTTGTTACCAGGTTATGCCCCACAGTGCAATTGCTGAATTTACTTAAAGTTGTCTTGGTTACATTCCCCATCTGAGCATGCAGGAAAAGACACTGACTTCCAAAGCTATAAACTTCAACATCTTGAATTATCTAAGGTAGCCATTTCCACAACAATTCCACAATTGCTAGGGTGACCAAATGGAGCAACTTTGTCTTGTCTGGACTGGACCAAGTTTCCATTATTCATTCTAATCCAGCCTGTTCTTGCCCCCAGACAGGCCTCTTATTCAGGTGAAAAAGAGAAACAAAGTTAGCTGTCACCAGGATATTGATGACAACCCACTCCAAATCTCTAAGCGGCCTCACTCTGCAGTTCATTATGTATTTCTAAACATCCAGTTAGTTCTCAGGAAGGCAGTCAATATAGAAAGTATTCATTTAAATCAGAAAATGTGAAAACCTTTCTATTCAAACAAATTTTTAAAGAACAAGCCAGGGGGTACTGCTTTGTTTTAGGTTATTTATTTATTTAAATTGTATTTTAACTGGGCTCTTTTGTAACTAGTTAAATTTTATTTACCTTTTGTATATTTTGTATTGCTTTTCAAGTTTTAAGTTGTCCCACTTTTGGGAAACAGCAGGGTAATAATAATAATAATAATAGGGTGCCGTGCCAAAAGACCTCAGCAGCTCAGTGGTTTAACCCACTGCGCCACTGGGGGCTCCATGTAGATTCTTAAGTTAACCTTTCTCAACCTGATATAGCAGTGCTGCCTTGAATTGAGGGACACTATGGTCTATAATAGCGATTCCCAACCTGCGGTCCATGGACCACTAGTGGTCTGTAAGAACTAAAATATGGTCCACAGCCTCAACGTTACGACACCATTGCAATAAGAGTGACTGGTCTTGCAAAACCCTCTTATAGTGCCAAGGCTTATTAAAAATTGGGTTTTTGTGGGTGAGCAGGTAGCGACTACGGGATGGAATATGTTCTGTAACATAAACTGGAGCTGATATAATCTATCTAATGCAATTTTCTGAATCAGGACCCCAAATAACCAAACAAAATATAAAGTTGACCAAAACCAATTTGTAACCCTTTTGGTACTAATGTTGGAGAGTGGTCTCTGGTCAAAGTGGTCCTTGGTCAAGTGATCCCTGGTAAAAAAAAGGTTGGGAACCACTGATCTATAACATCTGAGAGAAACGTTGGTTTGAAGAAAGCTGGTTTAAGTAGTTTCGCTCAGTTTGTATTTCTGATCTTTCCAGTCCTACTATTTCAGTGGTGGTCTTTTTCTTCAAAAAGGAGCAATTAGGAATTTAATGTACAATCACAGGTTGGGATTTTTTTTAAAAAAATTGCTGCTATGTATTGCCTGGAGAATCTTAGTCTTATATGAAACTGTGGGATACAAACATTTAAAACAATAAAGAGATACGGAAAAGGGCTAACCTTTGCATGAATTGTCTACAAAAATGATAGCAAACAATTGATCCTAGGATGGCCTTTTAGCTATTGTATCATAAAGAATTTGGAGATACAACATCTAACCCAGTGGTTCTCAACCTTCCTAATGTCGTGACCCCTGAATACACTTCCTCCTGTTGTGGTGACCCCCAAGCATAAAATAATTTTTGTTTCTACTTCACAATTGTAATTTTGCTACTGTTATGAATCGTAATGTAAATATCTGCTATACAGGGTGTATTTTCATTCACCAGACCAAGATGGGTACAAATACCTGGAACATCCAAATTTGAATATTGGTGGGGTTGGGGGAGATTGATTTTGTCATTTGGGAGTTGTAGTTGCAGGGATTTATAGTTCACCTACAATCAAAGAGCATTCTGAACTCCACCAACGATGGAATTGAACCAGTCTTGGCACACAGAACTCCCATGACCAACAGAAAATACTGTGTTTTCTGATGGTCTTTAGTGACCCCTTTGACACCCCTTTGCGACCCCTCTAGGGGTCCCGACCCCCAGGTTGAGAAATGCTGATCTAGCAAGAAAGTTAGAGCGGTGGGAATCTGCCCCATGCTTTCATATTCTCCTAACTGATAAATAGCTTGAAAAATAACAGTAATCCAAGACAAAATCCATCCACATCCATCCTCACCTCTCAACCTTATCAGGTATATATCTGCACAGACAAAAGGTTATCGCTTATGTTCCTACTGCAAACAGAATCACAGATAAGGTTTTGTTTTCTGCATTTGAGGCCAAGTTGCAGGGTTTGTGGGTATGTTCCTTTGTTAGCCATTCGTACTCTGAAGGCATTTAAGAGACAGTTTATCTTCAGGCTCAGGGTAATTTTTCTCCCCTGAATTAAACACATTGACAGCGAGGCTAAAACGCCTGCAAATAGACATGTCTAAGTCCTGTGCTAAAAGCCAAAGTACAAAAGTGATAAGCACAGAGTAAATTCTGCACTTCAGCCTGTAGCTGAAAGAAATCAAGGCAGGTGGGCAGAAATCAATCAAGCGCTCTTCTACCAAGGAAGGACGGAGGGCGACAGGGAGATAGGAAAAGAAAAAGATAATTTTAAAAGACCAAAAAGTAAAACCCATAGATATAATCAGATCTGGTCAAGAAACCGTCTTGTTAACTTGCTTCCCTTCTTTTTTGTGTGATTTACTGCAGCTCACCATAAAACAGTACATTTACAATGAGGAGAGAAATAGGGAAAAAAGTGCACACAGAAAGTGAGATCAGCTGCTAAAACCTTGCCTAAATAAATGGTGGGTGGGCGGGGGGATAACAATTTTTAGAATGTCAACACCATGGTAAATTAAAGCCTAGATTTTTTAATAATAAATTGATCAAGAATCTGGCACAGTATCCTTACATACAAGGATGCAATGGAAACTGTGAATTCCTTTCAGTGCCTGGCAATCAAGTCCAGATACCTCCTCCTTGTTAGGCAAACTACTAAACTAGCAGGCTGGCATCACTGGAGTGTTGTGTATTTTGCAGGTTGTACCGCCATGTTCAAGCAGCGTTTTCTTCTGATGTTTTGCCTGCATCTGTGGACGGCATCTTCAGAGGATCTTCTGAAGATGACAGCCACAGTTGAAGGCGAAACATGAGGAGAAAATGCTGCTAGAACCAGGTCATGCAGCCCAGAAACACACAACACCATAAGGAATAAGTCTTTCCACTAAAAACAGCATCTTAAGATGATAAAAACATTCTTCAGGCACAACTGTAGGTAGCCTCTTCCCTACTTAATAGCCCTGGAGTAGTGATCCTGCCCTCAACCTTACTAGGTTGCAGGACTTCTAAAGTTATTTTGAGGCCACTTGATAGGGATGAAGGGAGTAGAATTTGATAACAAACAAGGACCTGTCCCAATTAATTTCTATCTGTTCACATACTGTAAGTCAGCAAACACATGATCTTTTGATAAAGACAATTTGTGGCTAGGGGGAGCAACTGGGGAAAAATTCAACAGAGGTTGCTTAGAAAGCCTTGTCTTGTGTACTTTCACCAACCTGTGGTGCAATAGGTTAAACCCTTGTGCCAGGAGGAATGATAACCAACAGGTTAGTGGTTCAAATCCAGGGAGAGCGGGTTGAGCTCCCTCTGTCAGCTCCAGCTCCCCATGCAGGGACATGAGAGAAGCCCCCCCCCCCCCCCGGATGGTAAAACACCAAAACATCTGGGTGTCCTCTGGGCAACATCCTTGCAGACAGTCAATTCTCTCACATCGCACCAGAAGCAATTTGCAGTTTCTCAAATCGCTGCTGACAAAAACAAGGCTCAACCTACTCTCTTGGGATAGTGGAAAATGTAATAAGAGCTCTGCTAAAGATCTTAAATTCTAGGCAGGTTCATATGGAAGAAGGCAGTCTTTCAAATAACCTTGCTTCAAGTTGCTTTGAGCTTTGAAGGTCAAAACCAACACACTACATTGAGCTCTCTTGCAAACAAGCCTTTATACCCAACATGCCTCAACAGGTTATCTCTCCTTTGGCAGCTCTAATCAAATACAATGGACATGTGGTCAGTTTCACTTCTCCAAGCATCTTGATCACATCATTGTGTGGAACAAATTGAAATTCATTCATTAAAATCAAAGAAATACATCCCTCAATTACCACTTTCAGATCTATGAGGGGCATGCAATTCAAACCGGGAATTTTGAGTTTATAAAATAAAAAAGAACAAATTTCAAGGAGTGGAAACGATATTTCGTTTTTCACATACTCCCCTACTATGTGTATGCACTTATTCAAATGTTTTTTCCCCCTTCTGTCATTATTTATTTATTATTTACAGATTTTTATTTATTTATTTGCACTTATTCCAATGTTTAACTAATACCTGGAAAGTTTCAACATTGAGAGATTTGTCAGTTTGCCTGAAGCATCCTAGGATAGCCTGCTTCGCTTTGTCATCAATGCCGAAATGCTGACCTCTGAGGAATTTGGCCTTCCCTGTCAAAACGCTCCTTCAGCTCAGTGCAGACTTCAACTCTTCTCTGCTGGTCAAAAGCAAAAAGGGCACCCAAGCATATGCTAACTTTTCTAAAGTGCAAAATCCAAATGTTTGTGAATGATTGTGTTCATAGTTCACACAGAAAGATTAATCTCTTGTGCAATTTCATGACTTGTTATGTGTCGAGTACACTATGTAATAGAATTTCTGTTCCTGGGTTAGAAATGTCATTTCCTAATTGGTCCTATCATAAAAACATGGAATATGTGTATTAAACTGCAAAAACTTTGTTTTTGAGGGACATCCCGCAGCACATTTTGCTATAGTTTTTCCAATGAATATCTCATCAAGCCTCAGCCAATTCAACATAGTTTGTGGCAGCCACAAAAATGAAGTTTCTGGAGTAGAACTACTTCCAAAGTAAATACCACCCAATTAAACAGAAATAACATTTTCAAACCAGGAACAGAAAATTTTACAAATTTTGTTACATAGTGTTATTCAGGATCAGGCGTTCTGTGAGTTGAATATTCACAGAAAGTACTGCTGTGGGCTGGGAACCACCACGGCCAGGAATGTCATTGTTGGACTTACGGCCATCTTTAAAATGTTTATAATATTCAAATGTCTTACTGCGGTTGAGCATCTCATCGCCGAATTCTGCTTGAAGTCTTTGATAGATCTCCTTGGTCTTTGTTCACAAGAAATATTTATTTATTTATTTCCAACATTTCTACTTTGCTCTTCTCAATCCCCGAGGGGGGACTCAGAGCAGCCTAACAAAAGGCACAATTTGATGCCAACATAATAAATACAATATAAAACCAAAAACATACAGCATTAAAACACATTAAAATACAATTAACATTAACACATCATACACATTCTCTTAAGTTAAAAACAGTATTTAGTCCCTAACAGGAGCATTAAGCCATATCCATCAACTTGCTGTTACAAATCCAGTCTAAAGTGCTGTATTGTGCTAGTGTGCACACGCTTGGTCCCACAGCCAAGATTTCACTTTTTTCCTGAATGCCAGGAGGGATGGTGTTGATCGTATGTCGCTTGGAAGCGCGTTCCACAGACGGGGAGCCACCACCAAGAAGGCCCTCTCTCTCGTCCCCACCAACCGCGTTTGAGAAGTTGCCGGGAGCTAGAGCAGGGCCTCCCCAGATGATCTTAAGTTACGAGGTGGGACGTAGAGGCTGATGTGTTCGGACAACTAAGCTGGGCCAGAACCGTATAGAGCTTTAAAGGTCAAAACCAGCACTTTGAATTGAGCTCGGAAATGGACAGGCAGCCAGTGTAGCTGACACAACAGGGGGGTGGTATGCTCCCTGTATGTAGCTCCAGTTAGTAATCTGGCTGCCGCCCATTGGACTAATTGTAATTTCCGAACTGTCTTCAAAGGCAGCCCCACGTAGATTGCGTTGCAGTAATCTATTTGGGATGTGACCAGAGCGTGGACAACCATAGCCAGATCAGACTTCCCAAGGTATGGGCGCAGCTGGCGCACGAGTCTTAACTGTGCAAAAGCTCCCCTGGCCACCACCGAGACCTGGGGTTCTAGGCTAAGCGATGAGCCCAGGATCACTCCCAAGCTGCGAACCTGCGTCTTCAGGTGGAGTGTAACCCCATCCAACACAGGCTGTAACCCTATGCCCTGTTCGGCCTTTCGACTGACCAGGAGGACCTCTGTCTTGTCTGGATTAATTTTCAATTTGCTAGCCCTCATTCACACACTGTTCCATGCATACACTAACACTATTGTCTGCCATCTCGATTAACACTCATGGATTGGCCCATCTGTGCTGCCTATCAGTAATAAGACGCACAAGTCACTTACTACTGCGTGTAACAGCATCCATTTTATACCTATGGAATTAAAAATATCAGTTTGACTCCAACACCCCTCGTACTTTCAATATGGAGTCAGAATCACAACTGATTTGGGGTCTTTTTCTGCCAAAATATTTTCAATGTCATTGAAGTGAATGTCTGGGGGCTCTGGGTTTCAAGATTATATTGCCTTTTAACTACACAAAACAACTGTGTTGGGCCTGACTGTGTTGACGCATTGAAGAACTGCTTCTTTGCTGCTATAGAATGTGCTTCAAATTGGCTCTAATGTTTAACTGGATTCATTCCAAGTTTATCCACCACTGCTCTAGCTGTCTAGCTATAAAGTGACAAGTGTCCACATTTGTTTCTATCATGAGATATTGCTTTTAAAAAAATCCTACTGAGATTCAAATTGTTTTCACTTTCAGAAAGTCTTGCTTGAAAAATTGGCACTACCAACGCATTGATCATTTTGGAAAATGCTTGCAGCAATACTTAAAATTGCACCTGCAAATCCCAAAAGCCACCTTGTAGCAGATGGAAAATCAGCCAGTTAAATGCCTCATGCTCCATGCTTCCCTTTTCAGGAGTGAAAATACAAGAATGGTAATAGATGCTTCTAAACAATTAATGATATTCTAAAACAATACACATAGTAAAATATTTAAACACATGATTTCAATGTAAATAAACACAAGCAGTTCCAGGACAAAACAGAACAGTTCAATATGTTTTGAAATAAGGACATTACTGTCCCTAAAACGACCAAAAGAAGGCCAAAAACAGAAAATTCTCATAATTCCACTGGGCATCATAGAAAAAAATCAGGCTTTCTTCCTAGCTTCATAGATTACCATATTTTCTGGCGTATAAGACTACATTTTAACCCAAGAAAATCTTCTCAAAAGTCAGGAGTTGTCTTATATGCGGGAGTCGTCTTATGCGTGGGAGTCGACTTATACGCCAGGAGACGTCTTACAGAGCGGATGCTGAAACTTCCAATCTGGATTGGAGAATCTGTGGTTGCCGCATATGGTGGGGGGAGCTCAAAAACGGCAGTGGCCGCGTCCCTGCCGTATGCAGAGACTGTATAAAAGCATTAAGGGCGACGCTGTACAAGTACAGTGGAAGAAAATCCATTCATCAGGATTCGTGGACTTAATGCAGTCCCGATGGTGAGGTGAAGGGGTGCCTCACCGGGAAGGTGTAAGTGAAGAGCGGAGCAAGCTGCAGGCATCCGGGGTGCCCGGGGTATGGAAAAAAGAGATAGAGTGGCTCTGGGGCCAGAAAAACACTGGCCCGCCCTTGTATCCTATTACTGTACCTCCTCCTCTGCCTCTCAGATCTTGCTCCCGAAGACTGCAGTGAAGCAGTGCAGGTGCGAGATCTGAGAGGCAGAGAAGGAGGTACAGTAATAGGAAAATTACCATATTGAAATCAAATCTGATGCTTTAAAAAATTTATTTGGTGTCTGGTGGAAGAGGGGTGGTCTTATATGGCGAGTATATCCCAAACTCTATATTTAAACTGGAAAAGTTGGGGGTCGTCATATACGCCCAGACGTCTTATACACCAGAAAATACGGTAAATTCAGAAGGAAAGTGTCAAACATGGAACTTCCACAAAACCACTATTTGCAACTAAAGCAGAATAAATATGTATTTTCACATTCTATAAGTTTTGGCCAACGCTCTAGTAAGACATGGAGGACCACGTATTGTCTCGTGTATTCAATGGGCAAAACATGCTATAGATGAAGTACTATGACCGGAATATGCTTAGTCACACAATATTTCAATTTCACTATATCCCCACTTATCTTTTGTAATTGGATTATTATTGTTGATGTATTACTTGTAGAACTGCTGGCTGGAAATGACATTTTCATAGACCATTTTAAGGTGTTTTAAGATCCAATTAAAATGGTCTATGAAATTGAGGATTTAAAAAAGTATTTCAGTTTTTACGAACAGATTTTCAGCTACTGTTCTTTACTGCCTTGAAAAACGTAGAGGAAATCTTTTAATTCTTACATCCACTTTCTAAACAAACAAAAATTGCTGGGCAAGGCTGTAATTTGGGTTGGCCTTCTATAGCCACTAGAACATTTATCCCCAAAGGATAAAGAGAGACAAACTTGTTTTGCTCTAGGCTGAAAATATTCATCATCTCCATCTGCTGTTTCGAACAAACATTATCTCTGAAATAATATGTGTCTCAAAGAGTTCTCAGCATTCTAGCAAGATTCTATTGGATCGATAGGATTCATGAGCCACTTCAACGGCTGAGCTAGATACCTAATATCACTGAGTACAGGGAATAGGCTGCCTTTTGATCAGGGGAATCTCAATGCAGCATCTCTAAAGGCCGCCATATGGGACGGAGCACTAAACAACTGAGGTTGTTGTATGTCTTTATCTCCACATCTCCCTTGATAATGTATAGCTCCTTCTATAGCTCCTTCCACAATGCAGTGGTCCAAAATTGAAAGACACCTATGTGCAAAGAAGTCTATCCAAGTTGGCTTCACTATTTCAGATGTTCACAAAATGAGGATATACCAGCGTATTACCCTGGCAATAGACAATTCAAATCCCAATGAAAGCCACATATAGCTTCATATGGGAAACTCAAATCCTATAGAAACCCACATAGCTTTATAAGAGGAACTGAAATCCTATATGAACTCATATAGTTTCATAGCAGGGACTCAAATCCTATAGAAACCCACATAGCTTTATAAGAGGAACTGAAATCCTATATGAACTCATATAGTTTCATAGCAGGGACTCAAATCCTATAGAAACCCATATAGCTTCATAGGAGGGACTCTAATCCTATAGGAACCCATATAGCTTCATATGAAGAACTCAAATCTTATATGAACCCATATAGCTTCATAGGAGGGACTCTAATCCTATAGGAACCCATATAGCTTCATAGGAGGGACTCTAATCCTATAGGAACCCATATACTGTAGCTTCATAGGAGAAACTCAAATCCTATATGAACCCATATAGCTTCATATGAGGAACTCAAATCCTATAGGAACCCATACAGCTTCATAGGAGGGACTCAAATCCTACAGGAACCAATATTGCTTCAGAGGAGGGACCCAAATCCCAAATCTGTGGTGTCAAATTTCTGGCCTCTCCAGATGTTTTGGAATTCAGTTCCCAGAATTCCTTGCCATCAGACAAGCTGGCTAGGGTTTCTGGGAGCCGGAGTCCCAAACATCTGGAAGGCCAAATGTTTGATACCTCTGTCCTAAAGACATAGGCTTTTCCTGACAACATTCAAAATTGCTAATGCAGCTAAAGTAACTAAATCATATTCTTTACTTTACTGCAAAAAAACCCCTTTGTTTCAAAACTTATTTTTGGTTCGGAGGTGTAGTATTATAGAAGGGAGTTGGAAGAAAACTATGAAAGATGGCCTTTTGGCACCAGTGTTTCAGCTACAAGACCACTTTAATCACTAGTTCCATCAGCAACTGTCAAAATGACCTGACTGTATTTACATACACTGCCACAAAAAGTATGGTACCCTTTGTACCCTTTGTTCATGGAGCAGAATCACAGTGTTCTGCCTTGAAGGCAAACCTCTATACCCTGTTCCTACTGAGGTCATTGTAACTTCCTGGGCTGGCACCATGCTTCTGAATAGTCCTAACATGCTGGGTAGGGAAAGAAGAGTAACCGAGAATCTGAAAGATTTGGTAAATCCTTTGGCATCTTCTCTAGTATGGGGCCATAGGCAAAAAATCACTGTGTACTTAAAGCAGAAAGGAAACACCACCAGGCAGCCTCAGAACTATAATAATAATAATAATAATAATCTTTATTTATACCCCGCCACCATCTCCCCAATGGGGACTCGGGCAGGGGCGGTCCTACCGGTAGGCAAAGGACGCCACTGCATCAGGCGCCATCTGGGTAAAGCTCCTTCTTTCTGGGTAAAGCTCATTCCCCGCCTGCCAGACAGCGTCCGGCCGATGTTCCGCTTTTGGGCCTTGTGTGCTCCGATGCTTCTGCACTTCTGCGCCCAGGAGCTTCTGGGCATGTGCGGAGGGGGGGGGGCGCATGCCAAATAGGGAGTGCTGTGTTTACAGGCTTCTGTGCCTGCGTACAGGAGCTTCTGGGCTTCTGGGCATGCGCGGAGGGGGGGCGCCAAAATAATGTTTTTTTTGGGGGGGCGCCAAAATAATGTTCGCTTACCATTTAAAATGACCTTAGACCGCCCCTGGACTCGGGGCAGCTAACATGAAGCCAAGCCCTTCTAAAATACAGTACAAAATAAAAAATACAAAATAAAATGCATCAGAAATAATTTTTTTAAAAAAATACAATTACAATAACAAATACAGGAAATTCACACACTAAAACCGAATGGGATGGGCAGGCCACATGGATAAGATAAAATGATAAAACCCTGGGTAAGATAGTAGTAGGAGATAGCAAATAGTAGGAGATGGGAGCCCAAGAAAATAAAATAGTGGGGACAGGCTCTCAGTTAAGAATGGGGGGAAAGTGCGTCTTAGGGGAACACTATAGCAGGAGCAACACAACTGCAGGGGATGGCCACTCTTCAAAGACACAACGGAAAAGCCTATCCACATTCTTAGTGTTCAAGATGGGCCTCTAATGTGCAAGGCCCTTATCTAAATAGGCAACACTGGAAGACTTCAGGAAATAACATCTCATTACATGTTTTTAATCAACAGTCAGTCCTCCACATCTGCTTGGGCTGTGACAGTGAACAACCACAAATAGAGAAATCACGATTTTTTTCCCTCCGGGTGAAATGTCTGGAGAAAATGCTACTAGAATACGGCCATACAGCCCTGAAACCACACAACACCCAAGTGATTCCGACTGTGAAAGCCTTCAACAATAAATTAAGTCTTAGAAAGATGAAAACTGTAAATGTGATTATATCAAATAGTCCAAGACTGAACATTTAAACTGAGGAATGGCATATACCCCTGCCCCTAAAACACACATAATTTTTGAAAGGAACAGCCATTTCATTGGATTTTGAAAGAACAGCCATTTCATTGGAGGCTTTCTAGCGCTGTCTTCGCACAATCCTAAATGTACACTGGACCGACTATGTGATGAATGTTGCTGTCCTTGAGCAAGCAGGGATCACCAGCATTGAGGCCATGCTATTGAGAACACAGCTGTGCTGGGCAGGGCACGTCTCTAGGATGGAGGATCACCGCCTCCCAAAGATACTACTCTATGGTGAACTCGCCACGGGTCAGCGCAAGAGAGGCGCCCCCAAAAAGAGACTCCCTGAAACATCATCTCAGGCTCGGCCAGATTGATCACCAACAATGGTCCACCCTGGCCTCACATCGGGAGGCATGGAGATGCACTATCCACAATGCTGCGGCCTCTTTCGAGAAGACACGCCAAATGGGTCTCGAAGAGAAACGACAATGCAGAAAGAACCGCAACTTGGAAACAACATCACCCAAAGAGACTTTCTGCTGTGCTTTCTGCAACCGAACTTGCCTATCTCAGATTGGCCTTTTAGTCATCAACACGCTTGCAAAAAGCGTAAGGTGAGTCCTTCCTAAGAATCTTCGTTCGCGAAGTAATGCCGAGAGATAAGGTGCCATTCTATTATGCTTTCAGAAACCACCTTGTACATTTTGAAACACAAGCCTGGATGGTATCAAGAAACCAAAAAAAGGTGCATTTTTTGCTTTACCTTCTAACAAAGCAATCCATGTGGTAAAAGCAACAGAGTCCATCATGATTAATCAGTCTGCTCTTAGTTCTCTCTAGGCAGCGCTACTACTACCGGTTTGTTTCAGCTTGTTTATGTAATTCTGACAGGGACTTCAGGATGGTTTTCTCAGAAATGTTGGTTATTTACCTAACAAGAGATGAAGATAAAAGGAGGAGGGTTCACCAAGAAGGAGCGAACCCCTAGAATTCCCTTACATCCCTTATGGAACAGGAACTTCACTATAATTCAAGGGTTGCAAAGTGATAAACAGGATGGTGACCGGCTACAAGCTATTTTGGAGCAGAGAAAATGGGAAGTGGGTTAAACTCTGGCCAATGTCACTGAATTTTTTATTTTTTAAAAGAAGCAGTAACAGCGAGAAGACTCAGAAATACACAACCAAAAGAAGGGAAGGAAGGAGGCAATTCTGCAAAGACAGTGTTCATTCTCATGGTGTTGAAATGCATTACCGATCAAGCCGAGTTTATCCATCTGATGTCAATTGCAGCTTACATGACCACAGAACTTGTTGCTGTTACCTGAACATGTGTCTTTTATATGTGGGATTATTTAATCGCTGTCTTCGCACAATCCTAAATATACACTGGACCAACTATGTGACTAATGTTGCTGTCCTTGAGCAAGCAGGGATCCCCAGCACTGAGGCCATGCTATTGTGAACACAGCTGCGCTGGGCAGGGCACATCCATAGGATGGAGGACCACCGCCTCCCAAAGATACTACTCTATGGTGAACTCGCCATGGGTCAGCGCAAGAGAGGCGCCCCGAAAAAGAGATATAAGGACTCCCTGAAACAACATCTCAGGCTCGGCCAGATTGATCACCAACAATGGTCCACCCTGGCCTCACATCGGGAGGCACGGAGACGCACTATCCACAATGCTGCGGCCTCTTTCGAGAAGACACGCTGAATGGGTCTTGAAGACAAACGACAACGCAGAAAGAACCGCAACTTGGAAACATCATCACCCAAGGAGACTTTCTGCTGTGCTTTCTGCAACCGAACTTGCCTATCTCAGATTGGCCTTTTTAGTCATCAACGCGCTTGTAAAACGCGTGGGATGAGTCCTTCCTGAATCTTCGTTCGCGAAGTAATGCCGAGAGAGAGAGAGATTTAATCCCTAAAAGTCTTCCTTTAACATTCGCATTCATTGATACACCTCCCACTAACATCCAACAGTATGCTCATCCATCTTTTCCCAATAACTGCAGCTTAACTTTTTTCCACAATCTTTGATAACAATGTGGGGGTGAGGGTTTTTTTTAGCTCTTTACTTCCCTTCCAATCTACAACCTCAGTTTGTACACTCCATTCGCTACACTATATCCACTCAGCGGCTTTTTCAGCTTCTAATCCTCCTTTGTTGCGGTCCTTTGTAGTTTCCAATGGTTCCTATTTTCTCAGGTTTGCTTTTGTTCCTGTGCTCCCCTGAATGCCTCTTCATAGTTTCCTCGGGACCCTTTCTATCACCTTTTCCCATCAGCTCTGGCTCTTCATGCCTCAGCCAGAATCCTCCCGTTCCCCCCTTTGCCCCATGTCTTCGAGCCCCATTGCTTTTCTCCCTTTGTTTCCTTTGATCTCTTTTCTTCTACTCTCGTCATTGACTAGGTTTGGCCTTCCCTGCCTCTTTATTTTAATCAGAACATTCTGTTTTGGCTTTGGTGGTCATCAAAAGCCGTAATTTCTTTCTCTGAAGCCTTTTCTGAACTGTAGCCTCCATAAACCAGCCTGCTTTCAGTTCTGTACTAATTGAAGGAGACAAAATTACCAATATTTCAAATGAAAGACATTAAAAAAAGATAATGGAGGTATGTGCAAGATTGTTATTAATAAAACATTGCTTGCATCCTCTTCTACAAAGCTCATTCCAACTCACACACTTTCACCCAGGCACAGACAGATACATTTAAAACAGGGATGTGGTTACTAACATCCAGCACCTTACTGACATTAATATCTTTTGTTAGCTGTTCTTGACATTATTAATCAAGGCACTGACATAGGTTATCGTTGCTTATCTCTAGTAAGCAAAAATCACCTCCGTTTGCTCCCTGAAGCAAAGATGCCAAAGGGCACAATGTCCAAGAAATCTATTTTTATACATCCTTGTTTTCATCCTCCATCCAGCCCCAGAGAGGAGAACTATAAAGGGTATTCCAAGTACAGGCAGTCCCCGGATTACAGACAAAATGGTTTCTGTAGGTTTGTTCTTGTGCTGAACTTGTATGTAAGTCAGAAAAGGAGCATTTTAAAGTGGAACTCTAGCAACACACACACACACATCTATTACATATAATAAAAGTCAGTGTTTGTGGGCGGGTGGGCCGAGCGACGGGAGGAATATGTGCCAGCGTTTTGATTGGCTGCCACTCCGGGATTATTTGCATAAATCGTTCTGACTGGCCAGCCTCAGAACTGCAACCCTCTAAGGCACCAAACAGAGGAGACTGGTTGCCACTGAGGGAAAATTTGCATAACGGACTCTGCATGGCCAACATTCCAACATCCAAAATCTCAAAGGTGCCAGAGAGTGCACTTTAAAAAAAGGCTTCCTTCAGCTGATTTAACAAACTAGGCCTCAGCCTGATTTGGCAGTAAGGCTTCCTCTACTTGATTTTCCAGACTAGGCCACAACCTGATTTGACAGTAAGGCTTCCTCAACTTTATTTTCCTGACTAGGTCCACAACAATGACAGAACAAGACCAAACTTGGCCCACAGACACCCCCCCCCCAAGATGCACTCTGAATCTTGGTGCAGTTTGAGGTAGGATGCACCATGGATGACGGAAATTGCAGTACTTTAACTCACTTGCTTAGAGCACAGTGACCCACACCAATGACGGATCAGGACCACACTTGCCACACAGAGGCCCAATGCAATATCAAGCTTGACACACAGTGCCCCTATGACCCACTCTACATTCTACTGCCGTATGGAGAAGAGTGGGACTTGAGGTACCTCCATGGATTATGGGATTTGTAGTACTTTCAAAGCCTTCATTTCCCACAGACCACTGCAGCCCTGAACAAAGACCTAAAAAGACTACACTTGGCACACTGTGCCCCCATGACCCAGTCTCCATCCTTCTACAGTTTACAGGAGGGTGGACCATGGATGATGGGACTTGAAGTACCAAAGACCAACCTTGGCACACAATGCCTTTCTCAAATAACCCAGGCACCGCTGGGTCCCCAAGCTTTTATATATATATATATATAAAAGTTTTGGGTAACATACGGAAGGGTTCACACTCCCATGCCATTCGTTTTGCCGTCTGCGTCCATTCAGTTTTTGCCTCACTTTCTGTCCTGTGACTATTAGATTTTGAAAAATTTTGAAAAATTTGGCTTGCCATGGAAACAAGGATTGGTGATAAAGCTTTAGTGGTAATCCTTTTTTCCCATGACTGAATTTCCCTTTCTATGGTAGATTTCCTCTCACTTCCTGTTGTTTCACCTCCATTTGTAACAAGGTAAATTGAATGCTTGTAACTCGGGAACTGCCTGCATTACATTCCACAGACAACAACAGCAGCATCCAAGTACATAACTATGTGAATAATGAATGGACTGAATTCAGGTATTTTCATTGCATTCTGTGGCATAACAGAGACCTGAGGCATGTTTTTTTTATTATTATTATTTTCAGGTCTTGGAACATCCAATCTGTCAAGGTGGCAAGATCTGAAAGCCAGTCCAGAGATGGGGAATTTTTGTACAACAACTTCCATGTTGCTAAGGAGATTCTGTTAACTGTAGCTGAAAAATAGCTCTTCCAAACTTCACCTCTATTCAGCTCTTTTGCTTATCTCAGGCCCCTTCTACACTGCCACATAATCCAGATTATCAAAGCAGAAAATCCACATTTGAACTGGATTATATGAGGCTACACTGCCATATTATCTAGTAGTTCAAAGCAGATAATCTGGATTTTATATGGCAGTGTAGAAGGGACCTCAGTGACCTAAGTGAGAGAGGACAGGCCATTCTGGAAGCAGGAAGAAAGGAAAAGTATACAAGTCAAAGTCCTCAAACTGGTAGTATTTTCCCCTGTGATGCCCCCCCCCCCCAAAAAAAACCCCTACTACTTTGATGAACAGTTTAGAGTGTACCATGAAACATATTTGCAAATACACAAGTTCTCTTAGAGTGAACAATTCGAGAAACCATTCCCATCCAAAGTAAATGTATGTAATCAGGCCTTAGTGCAATATCTTGCCATAGCTCGGGGTCAGATCATATGCTTTGTTTTGCAGAGCAACAGGCTCAGGGTCACTTCTCACTGTTTCAAGTTTAAAAAGACATTAGGTAGCAAGATGGGGGAAGTTAATGGAAGTCAAATAAACACTGCTGGGCTAGATGGATTACTGGTCCAGAAAGAGTAGGTCAGCCTCACATCTTATGTTCAACTTTTTCCAAGATTTGTATATTCTGGAAAAAGGGTTTTTTGTTGTTTTTCTTTTGTTTGGTCCAATCTACTCTCCCTTGCCCCATGCTTTCAACCTATCCTGTTGCTTCACAAATACCTCGTGATGACTATATACACTTGCATCTTGCTATGTATATGTTAAAATCACTCTTCCTATAGGATTGCCGGTTTGTTTAGGCGTTCTAATATCTCCCAAGAAAGCCCTGATGTAGAAAAGGCCTCTGAAGGCATCAGGCCACCCCTTTGAAAGTATCCAGTTGCAACTACCAGGCAGACACATTGGGCAGCAGTTTAATTGCTGGGTCATGGGAACCAAGAAAAGGCAGTGAGTGATGGACCAGGAGGGAAAGAAGGCAGCCTTGGAAAAGCTGGAGCCTTTCTCCTACCTCCTTCGCAGGTCTTCAGCAACTGTGGCTCTGCAGCTGAATAAATAGGCTCGGAGGGATTTCAGCTGCTGTCTCAGACGGACCACAGTTGCCAGTGGCTCAACGTGCCTATACAACATGGGGTTTTCCTGCTGGATGTCAATCAAGGGCTCTTCATAAACATATTCCAGGAACTCTTTGGCTTGCTTTGATACCTGAAAAGGGGGGAAATCCATTAAGCACAGCTCAGCTTCTTAATGATACCTTTCAATGCTCACAGAGAATCAATACTCTCTTCCCTGACAGTGTTATCCTAGTTTCAACTAAGTTGTAATACAACTGAATGTTTAACAGAAACCTTTTTGAACCTGTGTTATTCGATGCTTAGACAATACCTGAAAACTTAGATAACACTATTTGGGATGAAACTATATTTAAATCAAGTCCAAGAAGACATAAGAGCTATGGGTTAATACACACTGAATTCAGGTAACGGAGATGTTCCAATATTCAGGAGTCAACCAGTGGAAGAATCTAGAACATGCAAACAATAACTTTTACATATACATATGATCAGTAGGTTCTACAGATTCACATGATCAGCAAGACAGCTGACAAGAGGCTAGAGAAAGTATGCCACTGTTTGACGCTATCTTTTCTGAACACTTGTGTGCTGCTATTATACTAGAAAAGTAGTTTGAAGAAACATTCTAATTCCCCCTAGTCTCAATTTTTCATGTATTGCGAAGTAAGCCAAATTAACAGCTACACGTAGGAGGGCGTTCTCCGTGATTGCACCCACACTGTGGAATGCCCTCCCAGCCGAGACGCGTGCCATCCGAGATCTCTTGCCTTTTAGGCGGGCATGCAAGACCTATCTTTTCAAACAGGCCTTCGGCCTATAGGTCTGCCAAATACACAGCCAGCCGACTCTGTAACATGCTGTAATGTGTTTATACTGCTGTGCCCTGTTTGGCACGTTAGGTTTTAACCCACCTGTTTTAGATTGTGTTCATTAATGTGCTTTTAACCTGTTTTTAATGTGTTGTTTTATATATGCTTGTTGTGAGCCGCCCCGAGCCTTCCGGGAGTGGCGGCCCAGAAATCTAATAAATATATAAAATAAAATATAGGTTTCTATATGAAAAACAAATTAAGGGACTCGCATCTATCCGGAACCATTCCAATTTGAAACTGCTTATTCATTGAAGGAAAATCCAGCTTTTCCTAATACTCTTCCTGTTTCCTCCAAACTTATTCCCTACTTTATTACTCTGTTTGGTCTCACAATGTCACTGAAAGCAGGTTACTATTGCTTTACACATCAATGATTAAAGTACTATGAGACAATGTCAATTATTTAAAATACTAAAATACTCTACATCAAGCATTTTATTAAATGTAATTTTCCAGAAAAACCCATCTATAACCTATAGATAACCACAGCAAAAGGCATCATGGCAGTAACCTGCATGAGATATTTGGGTGGCATGCTTATTTGTGGTATGAAAAAGATAAGGTGAATAAGGAATTTAATAGACACAAAATAAGAGCTAAACTTCTAGCAACGTGGAAAATATTTTTTTTTAAAAAAAAGAAATTGGAATGGAATGGAATTTATGTTGTCAAATGAAATTTCCTTTCATCAGTTTCCCATAACTTCCTAAGACACAATCTGCAATGCTACACAAATACACCTCAAACCTGTGCAGCCAAACGATTGAATGACACAATTGGAAAAGAGGAGACTGGGAAAAATAGCTCCATGATTGTAGAAGCAGTTCTGAATTTTATCTAAAATTGACACTCTCTTTTTTGTTTTCGTCTCTGTTGCACACCAAGGCTGGGGTTGGCACCTTTGAACCCGTAAGCACACCAATGTGCTTTATGAGCAAAGCAGTTTATAGAAATAGCCAAAAAGGTAAAAAGCATTCAAACAAAGTAATAATGAAATGTCCACAAAACAGTCAGTTGAGTAATGTAAAAGAATCCAGTCAAAATCTAAGTCAGGACACAGGAAGATCCCAAAATTTAGTAAACAAGTCCACAGGAGTAGAGTCTTTGAGTTCCAAAGGGTTGCAAAAGACCAAAGTTCCTTGAAGAAGCAGAAGCAAACTTGAATCAATAAATCCAAATGCAGGAGCTTGAAACCAATAATAATAATAATAATAATATTTATTTATTTATACCCCGCCACCATTTCCCCGATGGGGACTCGGGGCGACTCACATGAGGCCAAGCCCAAACAACATATTACAATAAAATAACATCAAAACATCAACTATAACAAATAAAACTACATACATATAAATAAATGAACAATATTCAAATAGATATCTAAAATCACGAATGACAAGGCGGGCCGCATGCACAAATTTAAAATGTTAAAAACTCAGGGTGAGATAAGCAGAGTAGCATTCTTTGTGAAGGAGAGTACATATATAAACATGGGGGGAATGGACTCCAAAAACAGGGGCATTGAGGAGAGCAATGGCAAAAAGTTAAATGACTACTCTCCGAAGGCACAGCGGAAAAGCCAGGTTTTAAGGTGTTTTTTTTTAAAGGTTTCCAGAGTGGGGGCTTTCCTAATCACTCAAGGCAAGGAGTTCCAAAGTTGGGGGGGGGGGCACAGAGTAGAAGGCTCTCTCCCTTGTGCCCACCAGACGGGTCTTTGAGACTGGCAGGGGCGAAAGGAGGGCCTCCCCCGAGCAGTGAAGGGTTCGAGATGGTTCATGGAGGAAGATCTGGTCACGAAGGTAGGCGGGTCCCGAACCGTTTAGGGCTTTAAAGGAGATCACCTGCACCTTGAATTGGGACCGGAAAATAAATGGCAGCCAGTGAAGCTCTTTAAACAGGGGCGTTGACTGCGCCCTATAACTTGCCCCAGTTATTAATCTGGCTGCTGATTGTTGGACAAGTTGTAGTTTCCGGGCCATCTTCAAGTGTAGCCCTACGCAAACCAAGACAAACAGCTTACAAAAATCTCAGCATGAACATGAATTCAAGGCAGAAGTACACAGAAATCTCAGCATAAACAGGAAGGCATGGATACCAGGCATGAAGCAAAATACATGGTTGTACATTTAAACCAAACGTTGGACTCACTGAAGAATATACAGGTCCTTCTCAAAAAATTAGCATATAGTGCTAAAGTTCATTGTTTTCCATAATGTAATGATAAAAATTAAACTTTCATATATTGCACACCAACTGAAATATTTCAGGTCTTTTTTTGTTTTGTACTGATGATTTTGGCATACAGCTCCTGAAAACCCAAAAATACTATCTCAAAAATTAGCATATTTGGTCGGATGGAATATGCTAATTTTTTGAGATATGTATGCCAAAATCATCAGTATTAAAACAAAAAAAGACCTGAAATATTTCAGTTGGTGTGCAATGAATCGAAAATATATGAAAGTTTAATTTTTATCATTACATTATGGAAAATAATGAACTTTAGCACTATATGCTAATTTTTTTGAGAAGGACCTGTAGATTCACAGGCCCTATATTTATTCAGAAAGCCATAGCAAAAGCATTCCATTTCCCTTGGGAAACCTCTCCCTGACCCCTCTTTTCTCTCAATCTTGCAGAGTGCCCCCTCCCTAATTCCAGGTGGTGATCCTGATAAATCTGGCCTCTTCGGTCAAAGCTTGATTCCCTCGGTTCGCCGATTAGTATATTCCTTTCACTATCACTATATGGCCTTGACTGTTCAAGCTTTTCCTCAGCCTCTTTTTCTGTCTGCATCTTTGCCTTGTGAAGCAACTATCCCAGAATCCCCAGGTTCACTCTGACTAACTGTGCTCTCTTGACCATCATCTCCATTCCCAAACCCGAGAGTCAGCAGAAACCTGATCATTTAACTCAGACATTGGAACCTCTGCAGACTCATGATCACTCTCCTCAGGAGCCTGAAGCAAAGAGACAATCAAAGGCTGAACCCCTACAGGATCTTCTTCACACTTAATAGGTTTTAGGTCTACTACTTGGAGCGACATTATGTGTAGGTAAGTGTGTGGAGGAAAACTGCTGCAGATTATTGTTTTATATGTTTCATTCTGAACACTGAAGAAGTTGGCATTAGAAGAGAATTTTTGGTGTTTACTTGTAGCAGGTGACAAACTCATTCAATTCAGTTTCTGGCTGATGGACATCTGGAAAGTAATAATCTTTCCATTCGTTTTACAGCCCACCTGTATTTATATTTCTGCAGATGCACTGTATATCTGTAAGCAAAAAATGGGATCTCCAACAAAATTTGTATTTTTTTCTGAAGTACTCCACCTCCTCCCTTTTGACTCATATGTTATCATGAAAGACCTCGTCAAATCTGGCACTTCAATAACTTTGAGCATCCTTAAAATCTTTGTGTTCCTCCTTTTTTTCTTACACCCTCCCTTTTGTTCCACCATAAACCATTAAATGTCCAAAATACAGGTGTGAAATAGATCCAGATAGCTGGATATATAACTGAAAACATAGAAATAATCATACTGCTCTCCCTTTAAGGGGCAATGCAAGGATTACTGAAAGGCAATGTATTTTACAAATACTGGACGGCATTGCAATCAACTGCAGAGCGTAATAAAAGAGCATAAATTACTCTACCAGTTGTAAAGTTGTAAAATAGCCTTCTCCTCCTCCTTTGCCTTTCCTTCCCCCACTCATTCTCTCTCACACTCACTCTCTCTGTCACACGCACATGCACATCATGCCACTGATGGCACTGAGGCTGTTTCCTATCACGCCTGGGACCCCAGCTAACCTTTTAAGGTTTTAAGCTACAATAGGTTTTTGTATTTTACTGTGGTCCATCAAGTTCCCTCAAGAACCTACTGATTCCAAAATACAATTCTTTATTCCTTCATGCTGGTTTCCATGCTCATAAAATTTGGCAGTATCAAAGGGCTCATAATTTGTTGTTCTATGGACCAGTGAACTGCAGGAGACTAAAAAGGGGATTGTATAAAAAGCAAACCACAAAATAAATGAAATGCCTAATAGGCTGGACTTGCATATATCTCACTCTCGGCATTACTTCGCGAACGAAGATTCAGGAAGGACTCATCCCACGCTTTTTACAAGCGCGTTGATGACTAAAAAGGCCAATCTGAGATAGGCAAGTTCGGTTGCAGAAAGCACATCCTTGGGTGATGTTTCCAAGTTGGGGTTCTTTCTGCGTTGTCGTTTCTCTTCGAGACTCATTCGACGTGTCTTCTCGAAAGAGGCCGCAGCATTGTGGATAGTGCATCTCCATGCCTCCCGATGTGAGGCCAGGGTGGACCATTGTTGGTGATCAATCTGGCCGAGCCTGAGATGTTGTTTCAGGAGTCCTTATATCTCTTTTGGGGGCGCCTCTCTTGCACTGACCCGTGGCGAGTTCCTCATAGAGTAGTATCTTTGGGAGTCAGTGGTCCTCCATCCTAGAGACGTGCCCTGCCCAGCGCAGCTGTGTTCTCAATAGCATGGCCTCAATGCTGGTGATCCCTGCTTGCTCAAGGACAGCAACGTTTGTCACATAGTCGGTCCAGTGTACATTTAGGATTGTGTGAACACAGCGCTGATGGAAGCATTCGAGAAGTCGTAGGTGTTGGCGATAGGTGACCCATGTTTCAGACCCATAGAGGAGAATAGACAGTATGATAGCTCTGTACACACTGATTTTGGTACTTTGCCTCAGGTTCTTGTTGCTCCAGACTCTTTTGTGAAGCCTTCCAAATGCACTATATGCCTTTGCTAATCTGTGATCTATCTCTTTGTCAATCTTGGCATCTGAAGAGATGATGCTTCCCAGGTAGGTGAACTGCTGAACGGACTTAAGCACAGATGTGCCTATGCTGACGTGAGGATGATGGTGTTCTTCCTGTGGTGCAGGCTGGTAGAGGACTTCCGTTTTCTTCAGGCTGACTTCCAGCCCAAACAGCTCTGCAGCTGCTGCAAAGCAGGATGTGAGGCGCTGCAGGGCTGCTTCTGAATGGGCGACAAGGGCAGCATCGTCAGCAAAAAGCAGCTCACGGACTAGATAGTTTAGAGTCTTAGTGCGAGCCCTCAGACGACTTAAGTTGAACAAGCTACCATCAGTACGATAGCGTATATACCGTGTTTCCCCGAAAGTATGACACCCCCGATTGTAAGACGTATCGGGGGTGTCAGGGGCGTCGGCTAATGTAAGCCGTACCCCGAATGTAAGCCGTACCTCGTCGCCACGCCCACGCCCACGCCGCCGCCGCCGCCGCAACCGGCCCATCAGCCGCGGCACACCTCCGCGGCACACCTCCTTTCTGCCAGGCCTCCAAGGGGGAGGGGGAAGAGAGCCAGAAGCATGGCAAAGCGTGCGCTGCGCCAGAGTGACGCGTCGCCGCTTGCCCCGCCCCTGGCTCTCTTCCCCTCCCTTCCTTTCTCCAAGAAGGGAGGGAGAAGAGAGCCAGGGCGGGCAGAGAGCCACCCACGCGTCACCTGACGCGCCGTCACTCCCCGCCCCGGCCTCTCCCCCCTCCTTTCCTTTCTCCAAGAAGGGAGGAGAGAGCCAGGGGGGCGGGCAGAGCGACGACGCGTCACTCTGACGCAGCGGCGCTTGCCCCGCCCCCTGGGCTCTCTTCCCTCCTTTCCTTTCTCCAAGAAAGGGAGGGAGAAGAGAGCCAGGGGCGGGCAGAGCGACGACGCGCGTCACTCTGACGCAGCGGCGCTTGCCATGCTTCTGGCTTTCTTCCTCCCTTCCTTTGTCCAGAAAGCTGCGCCATGGGGAGGTGCCGCGCGGCGTGACAGCGGCAGCGCAGGCGTGGCGATGGGGCACGTCTTAGTTTATATAAGACGACTCAAAGTAAGACATAGGGGGACTTGGGGGGAAAAGAAAGTAAGACGCTGTCTTACTTTCGGGGAAACACGGTATATGCCGTCTTCTTCTTCCAGGTCTGCCGTAGCCCTTTGGAGCATCATGCTGAAGAAGATTGTAAATAGGGTTGGTGCAAGAACACAACCTTGCTTCACTCCATTAGTTATTAGAAAGGGCTTCGAGAGAGCATCGCCGTATCTGACTTGACCGTGCTGGCCCTCATGTAACAGGATAATCATTTTGAGGAATTTGGGGGGACATCCTAGACGTTCCAGGATCTGCCACAGACCTTTTCTGCTCACAGTGTCGAAGGCTTTGGTGAGATCAACAAATGTTACATAGAGTCCTTTGTTCTGCTCTCGACATTTCTCTTGCAGTTGTCTAAGGGCAAAAACCCTATCTGTGGTGCTCCTATTAGCTCTGAAGCCGCATTGGCTTTCCGGGAGAAGTTCTTCTGCAATATGTCATAGTATATCAACTAATGACTCTGTAGTTGCTAATACATTAAACTCACAGTTAACCAGGACCCATGGAGATTTGGGAAATGTAGCTTCTGGTTGCTTGAGAATTACTATTAAAATAGGCCTAACTAATATTATACCTGTACCATAAACTCTGCATTGACTTGATATTAATATTGAAATACAGTAATTAAATTAAGACAAATAAAGACAAAATTAATTCAACACAGTTTTATTGTATTGTAAAAACAGCTTTTTGAATGAAGTATTATTTCTTCCATTTTTTTGCCTTTTGCTTGATGGTTCTGGTTTGTAAAAATTCCAGTTAACTGAGGGTCTACTGTAATACCATTTAGCACATATAAAAAATATGACTCTCCGTAATCCTTGCAACATCCTTATAAGATAAGCCAGTGTGATTCTTCCAATGACATAGATTTAGACGGGAAGAAAGAACGCCTGGGATAAGGCTAAGAAAGATCTGAAAAATAGATGAGATTTTGAAACAATGACTTCTCACGAGCTCAGGCACTTTGAGATGTGGTACCTGAAGAAGGGACATCACTGGGGAAGAGCAGATAGAGGCAGTCAGTATACAACCAGGTGTAAGAAGTCTTCATATCACCAAGCAAATATTGCTTAACTCACTATGGTTTAGCAGGATTCCTAAGTGGCCCAAGTCAAGATGATCTCCTTGTACTCTCCTCCCTGAAAAAGACCCATGTCAGTGTTGTCCAACCGTTGGTCCTCCAGGTGTTTTGGACTTCAGCTCCTATAATCGTTGACCATTCACACCAGGGCTTCTGGGGGTTGGAGTTCCTAACACCAAACACCAAAAGTTGGACAACACTGACCTGGGTGGTGTCATGCATATATACAGGTTGATCCACTATCCCTCAGGCCACTAGTTTCAGACTCATGACAAACTGGAATCCTGACAGTGGTTTACCTAAAACTGTGGTCATTTCATGCTACTTGAGTACTTGTCTTGAATATTACACTGAACCCACTGAAAATCTTATTTCCAAGTGTAACTTGAGGTGAAATGAAAATCCCACTAAATGGGATTATTCACCTGATGGCTTCATTTCTAACAAGTCATGGTTTGCTGTTCAAGCCACAATTTGAACGGAGTATGATCAAATAAAGTGTGGCTTGCCTTCGCCATTTCTAGATGTTTCTTTACTGCCTATTCGTGAGCTTCCATTTGAGCCGGGGAAACAAGGCAGGGACAAGCCACATTTGCGGGTTCAGGCATCACTGCAGGAGATGGTTTAAACAAGTCATGGGTAGTTTGGGTCAGCAACAAACCATAGGCTCAGACTGTAATTGCATTGGTTCACAACACATGTTTAATTAGCCAAGGTCGGCTTGCACATCAGAAGAAGGACTAGACCAGTAGTTCTCAACCTGTGAGTCCCCAGGTGTTTTGGCCTACAACTCCCAGAAATCCCAGTCAGTTTACCAGCTGATAGGATTTCTGGGAATTAAAAGCCAAAACATCTGGGGACCCACAGATTGAGAACCACTGACCTAGACCAATTTTCATGTAAAGATGCTAACAGAAATATCTGCAGGTAGTAGATAGAGTAGTTCCTTGTCTATTCTAAAGAAAGACGTATAAAATACTAGCAAATGTTTGCACAGGGCTTCCATTACACATATGCCCATTCTGAAATACAGGTGTGGCTATAAAATAAATTGAAAGTTAGTATTTTCCAGATGGCCAAGATCCATAAGCTACAATAAATTTCCCATCCATTTGTCAGCTGTTGCAATTATTTCTTGAAACAGAGAATGCGATTGTCAGGAGGTTATCCTCGCCTTCAGCTAGAGAGTTGGCTGCACCATATTGTTGACTCATGTTTGGCTTGTGGTCTACTTACTTTACCAGTTAAGTCTTTTTAAAGGTAATGCTACCCTATACCACTTTTGTCTGATTAAGACTACAGTTGCCTGGTGGAATGTCCACAGAGGTGTTCTTTCTTTCTTTCTTTCTTTCTTTCTTTCATACCCTGATTGTTTTTCCTTTTCTCCTAAGAACACAAAATACTGTTCTTAAGTCAGGAATCACCAGAATACCTGCAACAGGAGACTGAGCAGGGATTGGTGGATCACAAAGTCTAGATTACAAGTTCATGGGACCAGTGTGATTAATCTTGATCTGATTTTTTTTTTAAAAACCAGCAAAATGTTTCTATTTCTTTTCCTCAGTATTAAACACAAGTGAGAGACAGGAAAGTGAACTGTGTATCTTCTCAAAGTTGTTTTCCACAATATCCAATTGTTCGGTAAAACAATGGAAAAATTAACCTTATATCTGTGCTCGGGAAACGCAGCCAGGCCTGCTAAGCTCAAAGGTAGTCAGCGCAATGTCACTCTGACTCTAACTTCTACAGTAAAGGCAGTAGATTACATTAAATTCCTTACTCAACACACTGCTGAATCACTGCCTTTGCTACTTTGCTCTGTTTAGCCCTGCGAACGTGAAGCAGACGTGCAGCCAGTGAGCAGGATGACACATAAAACACGATTGACATTACACATGCACAGTGAATTCCTAGGGAAGGAACAAAAACACATGCCTAGTTATATCAACATTACCAAATAAGGTTCATGCTATAGAACATACATTGATTCCTATACACTCAAAGTGACTGGAGAGGAAAAAAGAACAGGTAGCAGTTTCTATCTGACAGCAGCAGTTAAAGAAAGGGATGTGACTGAACCACAGAAACTAAACATTAACATTGAGAAACACATCCAAATGTTTGAAAGCCCAGATTTGGTTATTCAGATGGCTTAACTGGAGATATCCTCTAGGAGGTGTTATATTTTCTTTCAAAAATCCACAAATTAGGCTCTGTCTAAAAACAGAGGAAAAAGAAGATTCTTGTGGCACCTTTACAACTGATTAATTTATTTCAACATAAAACTTCAGCATATATACCTTTTCTTCAGGTGGCGAAATGGATAAGATTTTGGCTGTAAAAAATACTTGGCCCTGCCTGTTTCACTCTAAGGTGCCATCGTATCCTATCTGATAGATCTCAATAGGAGTGATTTCCCCCCAAAACTATCTATCTATCTATCTATCTATATAATAAAAGTCAGTGTTTGCAGCGGTGCGGCGGGTGGGAGGTGCGGAGGAATATGTGCCAGCGTTTCAATTGGTTGCCACTGTGGGATTATTTGCATAAAGGGCTCTGATTGGCCAGAACTCCAACATTCAAAGGCACCAGATTATTTGCATAAAGGACTCTGATTGGCCAGCCTCAGAACTCCAACACTCTAAGGCACCAGACAGAGGTAATTGGTTGTCACTGAGACACTATTTGCATAAAGGACTCTGAATGGGCAGCGAAACAGAATGCAACTGAATGCTTGAGTTAGCCAAATGACAGTTTTTTTCCTTTGGAAATGGAATGTTCATTTTCTGGGAGGTGCGGAGGTGCCAAGGAATATGTGACAGCGTTTCGATAGGTTGCCACTATGGGATTATTTACATAAAGGACTCTGATTGGCCAGCCTCAGAACAACATTGCACGGCCCCAGACAGAGGGGATTGGTTGCCACTAAAATGGTATTTGCATAAATGACTCGGATTGGCCATCCACATTCCAACATTCTAAGGTGACGCAGAGAGAAAAGGAAAGGCCTCAGGCAGTCAGACACTGCTGCCCACAGCAGTGACGGATAAGGACCAAACTTGGCACACAGGGGCCCAATGGCCCACTTCATGACGCAACCCTCACCCAATGACCAATACAGACCAAAATTAGCACACAGAGCCCCCTTGACCCACTCTACACCCTGGTGCTGTTTCAAGGAGGATGGACCACAGATGATGGGACTTGAAATACCTTCCCTCACCTTCCGAGAGTGCTGCAACCCTCATCCAAAGAATGATCAAGACCAAATGTGACACACAGAGCCCCCATGACCCACTCTACACCCTGGTGCTGTTTGGAGGGGGGTGGACCATGGCCAATGGGACTTGCAGTACCTTCAGTAAGTTCCTGAGACCACTGCAAGCCACATACACATCTAATAGGAACCAACCTTGGCACACAATGCCTTCCTCAAATAACCCAGGCACCGCCGGGTCCCCAAGCTAGTTTCTAAGAGACACAACACTACTTAATTCACATATATCATTCCATTCTGACTACTAACCATGAAAAAGGGTGCACCAAAAGAGTAGAAAATGTATTCATTGTGTGGGCCAAATTATTCAGCCAAGACTTTTTCCAATACAGGGAAAATGCACCTTTTAGGATTGGTTGAATTTTGTGTGAGAAGCAAAATCCCAAAACTTTCCAAAGGTATGAGATGATAATGTTTAGGTTTAAAGGTGAGATTACTGAGGATCCCAGCAGTGAATCTTTCTAATTTGTGGTTCCCGGAGGAATTCTTGGAACGGGTAAATATTGGCTACCCTTGCTCTTTTTGTACTTTTATCCCTCACCATTGCTGGAAATAGCAACCTCCCATGCCTTTCGCTATTGATTTGTTAATTTATAAATTTGCTGACCTGTATTCTATGTGTATGTTGATTTGCCATTTTGACGGTACCTCTTTGGTATGGGAGGGGTTATAGACATGTGATTATACTGAGCATGTTCAGACTCAGGACTAAATTTTGTATTCAGACCTCAGTGGAGGTGGATGCATGTTGCTTTTGAGAGAGTTTAATTGATACAATATGATTTTAGACTTCAGTGAGTACAACTATGCTTAATGACTATGGAGAATTGATTAAGAATGATACCCTGTGTATTCAACACAGAGAGAAACCTACTTCCTATCTAACTGAACTTTAATAAGACAAGATGTTTGTGAGTAAACAAGCTATGTTATTTTTCAAAGTAGATTGTGGGTTTTTAAAAATCTCTGAGAGCATATTTTAACTAAGAAGTTTCAAGGGAATATATATCTTTTGGGCAATTACAACTGCAATTTCTACTTCAAAGAAACAACCATCCTCTGCTAACCAAATATATTTTTGTAGTGGCATGTCTTTATCCTTGGTGGTTTAAAGACATGGTTCTTCAGTTTAACAGCTGAGTTACCTGTGTGCCATTACATGAATGCTTATGAATAACATCACTTGTACAAAGGGTCGACTTCTATCAAGGTCATGGACTTCTAACAAGGTCATGCTCTTCTTGACTAGTGGTTTTCAAATGGTGGTCTCCACATGTTCATGGAGATTCACATTTGCCAAACGGATGTGACATCATTTTTACCTTTTCAATAAGGTTATGGTGCAGTTATTTCCAATAGGTTACGGAATTTCCAATAACCAAGAGCAACAAGAAGGGGTCCTGGGTACTATTACCATGAAATGAGCACATACCTTGTATTTTGAAGTGTCCCAGTTATGAACCAGCCGGGCAGGAATAAGAAAATTGTCGTCCACATGACAGAAACTGCAATAGTACCATCCGCTGTAGCTGCAGACTTTTGCCTTGCCATTGGACAGGCCTATGGCACGCTGACAACCTGATAACAGAAAAAGAAGACATTGTTGAAAGGCAGAGTTCTAACATGTACTCAAACCCAATCTTCACTAATATATTTATTTATTTATTTGCCATGCTTCTATACCGCTTCTCTCAGCCCGAAGGCGACTCGAGGCGGTGAACAAGCGGCAACAAGTGCCCATATACAATACATCACAAGATAAAAACAGTCATATAAAAACATATAAAATTAACAGTTAAAAACTACAAAATACAAATCTCTCAAAATACAAATGTATTTAAATAACAGAACATTTACACACTACTTACAATAAAAATAACTTACGACCAAAAGAAACACAAGGATAGCTTCAGATTGGAAGGGAAAAATGAGGATTAGTTGCATGACACGCTATGCTATTCATACACTTAAGTTTTAACACCATATTTACTCAAATCTAATCCCCACCTTTTTTTGGCTGAATTACTTTGCCAAAATTAGGGTGCATTAGATTCACATAATACAGTAATTTTATTGTTGATGCAAAGCAAAAAGGGAAGCCGCTTCAGGTGCACCTAGAGCTCCTATCTGAAGGATGTCATCTCTAATTTAATGGCCAGGGCTCAATGCTATGAAATTCTGAGACTTGTAGTTTGGTGAAGCATCTGTATTCTTTGGCAGAGAAAGATGATGGCCTTGTACAACTACATGATTTAATAACATTGAGCCAGGGGAGTTAAAGTAGATTCATTCTACAGCATTGCAATTTGCAGGACCCTTTCCACTTGCTATTTTTTATGTGACACTGGATATATCTATCTATCTATCTATCTATCTATCATCTATCTATGTATATAATAAAAGCCTGGTATTTGGTATGGAGGTAAAGTGAGGGTGGAGGAAGTGGAGGAGCATGTGGCAGCTTTCTTTTCAATTGGTTGCCACTGTGGGCTTATTTGCATAAAGGACTCTCATTGGCCACCCACAAACTCCAACACTCTAAGGCACCAGACAGTTTTTCCGTTGGAAATGGAATGCTCATTTCTAATAGGATTTCAATACAGAGAGAGGGTTTCCTGATGTACTGAGAGCATTACTAGCATTACAAGCCAGGGCCTCAGATTTCAATACAGAGAGAGTTTCCTGATGTACTGAGAGCACTACTAGCACATAAGCTAGGCTCAAAAAATAGACATATACATCCTTCCAGCCAAAGCAGAAAACACCACTTTTCCTGCAACAGGCTCAGCCTAAATTGACAGTAAGGTTTTCAGTGTCACTTTTGTTTAGACGAATTCCTGGTAGTCTGCAACAGTTTGTTTTTCAGCCAGCATTGACAGTACGGCTTCCTTGGCCTCAGCCTAAATTAACAGTAAGGCATCTTTTTTTGACCTGAATTGACAGTAAAGAGTGCACCTCAGCCTGAATGGACAGTACCTTAGGCCTCAGAAAATAAGGCTTTTTTGGTTTCAGTTTTTTGACAAACTGAGCCTCAGCCTGAATGGATTCAATGGTTCCAATAGACCTCAGCCTGAATGGACAGATCCTTTGTTCAGCCAGAATTGTTTTTAAGAAGTGTTAGGCCATCATCTGCAAGGCAACTTAAACTTTTCCACTTGAAAACCCTTTCCACTTGCTATTTTTTATGTGACACTGGATATATCTATCTATCTATCTATCTATCTATCTATGTATATAATAAAAGTCAGTATTTGCGGCGGGAGGTGCGGAGGGTGGGAGGTGCGGAGGAGTATGTGGCAGCTTTTCAATTGGTTGCCACTGTGGACTTATTTGCATAAAGGACTCTCATTGGCTACCCACAAAACTCCAACACTCTAAGGCACCAGACAGTTTTTCCGTTGGAAATGGAATGTTCATTTCCTAATAGGATTTCACTACAGAGAGAGGGTTTCCTGATGTACTGAGAGCATTACTAGCATTACAAGCTAGGCCCCAGATTTCACTACAGAGAGAGTTTCCTGATGTACTGAGAGCACTACTAGCATTACAAGCTAGGCCCAAAAATAGACATACATCCTTCCAGCCAAAGGTGAAAACACCACTTTTCCCAACAGGCCTCAGCCTAAATTGACAGTAAGGCTTCCTAGGCCTCCGCCTGAATTGACAGTAAGGTTTCCTAAGCCACAGCCTGCATTGACAGTACGGCTTCCTAGGCCTCAGTCTGCATTGACAGTAAGGTTTCCTAGGCCTCAGCCTGCATTGACAGTACGGCTTCCTAGGCCTCAGCCTAAATTAACAGTAAGGCTCCCTAGGCCTCCACCTGAATTGACAGTAAGGGTTCCTACACCTCAGCCTGAATGGACAGTACGGCTTCCTAGGCCTCAGCCTGAATGGACAGTAAGGCTTCCTAGGCCTCAGTCTGCATTGACAGTAAGGCTTCCTAGGCCTCAGCCTGAATGGACAGTAAGGGTTCCTAGACCTCAGCCTGAATGGACAGTAAGGGTTCCTAGGCCTCAGCCTGAATTGACATTAAGGCTTCCTAGGCCTCAGCCCATTTCAAATAACCCGGGCACCGCCGGGTCCCAAAGCTAGTAGCTATATAAAACAGATACAACAAATCAGTACTTTCAAGGCTTGCTAAACAGGCTGATTTTCCTTTTTATGGAGACAAGCTGAGTCAACACAGTACAACAGATCCATGTAAATGTCTAAATCAGCCACTAGGTGGCATCTAGAAAACCTTCACTGTTGCCAAATTTTTCCTGTCCCCAACATTGAGCTAAAGGGACCCTGTTTGGCGCCAGGAGCCACAATTACAGAAGCAGTAATCTCAAGAACATTACCCACTCTCTTGACTGGTTACAATCACAGGAAACAGGAAATATTTGTAAGGACCCTGAAATAAGACAAGCTGGTTGGCAGACTGCTTTGAGGAATGGATTAAGATGGCAGAAAAAGGGTCCATAGATAAATAGGCCACAGATAAACAAGAAAAAAAACAACATAAATTGAAACCTATGTCCATGCGTCTATCCATTTATATTACACCCCCACCTCATGTCCAACTACAGGGACTTAATTTCTCATCTAGCTGACTGAATTGTTTTAAGTTATTCAAACCCTGGTCTCCCAGCTATGTAAAACCAATTGTATTTCGTTCCATCAGTCACTATAGTTCAGGGGTGCTCGCACTTTTTCAGCATGCGAGCTACTTATAAAACAACCAAGCAAAAATGATCTACCTACCCACTACTCAGAGAGCCATAAAGGAAAAATATTTGGAAATTTAGTTCAGTGAGAGCCATATAATATATTTTAAGACTGAATTCAACTAAATGTGAGTATAATAAGCCCCTGAATTTATTCATAATAATAATGATAATATTCATTCAGCCTCTGCTGCTACTAAAAATAATAGTAACAACAACAATAGGGTCCTAGAGTAGGAGGAGACTTCCAAGGGCCATCCAGTCCAACCTCCTTCTGCCATAAGGGAAAAACACAATCAAAACATTCCTCACAGATGGCCATTCAGCCTCTGCTAATAATAATAATAATAATAATAATAATAATAACAATGGGTTCCTAGAATAGGAGGAGACCTCCAAGGGCCATCCAGTCCAACCTCCTTCTGCACCTGGGCGGCGTCGGGAGCCTGCGGGGCAGGACTGAGCCTCCCTCCCTTCCTGCCTGCAATCTACCAGGATGCCCTATGCGATCTACCAGTAGATCGCGATCTACCTAATGAGCACCCCTGATATAGGTCCTTTGGTAACATGCACAGTTACAGCTCTGGCTTACACTGGTTTAAGTTCTTTCTGAGACTTTGCCCAAGGAATAATCCATTACCCAAAGGCACAAGTTCTCTACCTTAACCCAAATGGCCACTCAAGGATCATGTAGTATGCTCTATTTGGATGCTCTTGCATGGCTCATGAAAAAAGTTCAGCTTTAGTCTTCCTGAATATTTGCAAGTAGAACTATAGCAGCATGGCTTAAAGCTCTACCAGCACCAAACGGGATCTCAGACAATGCCTTCCACCCGTAATCCTCCTGCATTTTCTATTCATGAATCTTTTTCTCCTACTCACAGACAGGCTCTCAATAAGAAAGAAAGCAACATAATTAATACGCAATGTGTTTGACTGATAATTCTAACCACTGTTATGCTGTCTGAGGGCTTTGTTTAGTTGCAAGTTTTTGAATTCTGGAGCACACACAGTTGCAGCAAAGTGGAGTCAGTGGGGAAGGGAACATGACCAAAGAAATTAGGAAAGGAAGGATAAGCAATAACACAGGACACAAGAGCTTCTTATGCAGAAATTGTCTTCAGAGAAGACCACCATAGACCATGAGGGTTTAAAACTAAACGGAGATTCCCTAGAAATACACGTTCTTTATTATATTCCAGCCAGACCATTGCATAAATGTGCAACCGTAAAGCTGACAGGTTCCCCTGTTGCTTCTTTTCTAAATAGCTCCTTATCTTTCTCTTCACTTGGCAACCTCTCCAAGGAAGCAATTTCTGCTAAACCTGTTCTCATATTGTACAGCCATTTGCATCCCACTTGATTTGTACTTGCCCTCTATTTCCTTGACAACACATTTTTGACCTGGGTCACATAGCATAACATACACAACATGTTGGTGAGTGAATTGTAAAATAACGCAAGCAAGTAGGAAGCAATGTAAAAACAGGGTAGTATATTCCCCTTGGTCACCATGATTGTTGTGCTCTCCTCAACTAAAATACAAAACTACACACCACTGCCTCCCACCCTTTTGCCTTCCTCTTGTTGCAAGTTTTATTTTACAAGGCCTGTTATTTCTACCACCCTTTCACATCAAGTTATGAATGAAATTAATTCCTTTGATGTTATGAGGTTCAAAGTGATGCTATGGTGACAAATGTATCCCAGCAGTAGACACCAATTAAGCTAGTTGTAAAAAAATATAGTGAAAGAGCGAGACGGAGGCATGGCAGAGTGCAAGGTTGAGTACCTTTGTAGCACAAAAGAGCCTGGGTTCGGAGAATGGCTTATAATGCAATTCTGTTCCTAGTTTCTTTTCCACAATTATATTTAATGGAACGGAATATCTTACACTCATTATCTTATGCTCATTGACTGTGAAATGGTCAGAGTTGATTTTCAAATAGCACTAAACTTCCATAGAGTATAAATTGTGGCCTATTCAATGAAAAATTGAATTCTATATATAATGGACCCCAAAGCACCTTCTCAACAAAAGTGTAAGTTCACCAACTGCTGACATTGAAATTCAACAGATATTACTTTTAAACATAGGATTGGCTATCTTCAGTGAGAGTTTGTACTGGAGAGATCAGCAGTCCTATTCACTTTCTACGAAATCAATCTTTGAATTTTGCTGGCATTCATATGCTTTGAAACCAATGATAACATAAACAGGTTCTCCATTTCCTGAAAGTGGCTAAACTATTAATATTGAAACATTGAAAAATCAAATGCCCAGCTACTATTATTAATTGAATATAAGACCTTGTAACTGTTTTATCACATGGGCAGCAACATCATATAGGTATTATTTTTGAAATTTAGATGCTTTTTGATCCATTATCTGTATAATGTGTATTTGCTTTTCCTTTGGAAGATTTTGCATACTTAAAAGCAACTTCCATTTGAATAGCAACATCAGGATGGCATCATGAAAGATAATGTTATCATATTAGGGAGATCTTTTTTGTGGCTGTTGCTCCTAAATGATAGTATCACGTCATATTGTTTCTAATCCACTATCAGCAGACAGACACAAAATTATTCAAGTATTGTGCATACAATTACTTTCAGAGATCTCATTATGCATATGCACATATTACAAAATGGAAAGGGGGGGGCAGAGAACCAGTTTTAAGCATTTTGAAAGGGATGCTCAACTGGTACTGGCAAATATATGGTTACAGGATTGCAACCTAAACATGTTACAGTTCATCAACTCAGGTTTTCTTGAACCCAGAGGCAGCAAGCATTGAATAACAAAAATGTACTTTTTAGAGAAGACTATGCTGCAATGCGCATAAGCAAACCCTCCCCCCATAGTAGCAATACGCCTGTCCATGACCTATGTGCCATCTTATTAGGTCATCTCCTCTGCAAATCTCACAACAGGAACTGTTGGCAGCCTGAAGAGCTTTGCATATAGTTCTAGTGACCAGTTTGTATAAACAGTCAAAACTGGAGATGGGGGACAGGGAACACATCTGTAAGTGGACTGGGAAGGATGTCACAGACAGCACAAGACAGCAATATTTCATTTCTCCATAAGGCTGCACCATAGCAACATTTATGTTACAGTGTGAAAAGGAGGATACATGGCAAACAAATCACAAACCACTCATGGTATGCTTGTTAACCTCTAAATCCAAGGCAATAAAACCTGAAGGAAATACTACACCTGGTTATCTCCCAAAGGTGAATGTGCTGCAGGAGAAACCTTCACCTTTGAAACTGGTTGACTTTTTATTGCTTAGATGTCACAATACCAACATTGCAAAACATTGCAGTACAACACCTGGAGCATAGTCACACATGTGCTCCCCCCCCTTCACACACACACACACTTCCTGAGTGCAAGCAGCAATAAAGGTAACGCAAGGTGAGCAAAGCTGGCCGGACAACTCTTTTACTATGTCATAAGGAATAAGTCAAAGGAGGAAAGTCCATTTTTCTGCAGACATTGGCCATGCTGGCCAGAGATGAGAGATTTTGGGAAATAGAGCCTAGAAAGGAACCTTTCAAACCCTCAAATCAGCCATTCCAGGCAGAATTTGGAAACGTTACTTTTTGGCAACAAGTCCCTGAATTTATTCTTATCCTGTCTTGCTCCCAACTTAAGGTGGTTAAGGATTATTTTATTTATTTAAAACTTTTATATACCGTTCTTCTCAACCTCCGCAGAGGGATTCAGGCAGGTTAATAGCAAGGATTCAATGCCAAATTACAACTTAAAACATCATAAAAACAATAAAAGATTAAAATACAAGTAGATTAAAAGATTAAAAGGTCCTTCCCAGAGGATCTTAGACTTCTGAGCATCATAAGGAGAGATCATGTCTGTCAAATAATGTAGATTCACATCAAAGTTTTCCATCTTTCAGTTATTAGGCTCTCCTTCTCACTGGGGCTGTGGACATCTCCCCTGATTTCTGCTCCTGAGTATTTAATCACTGTTCCCACAGCGGAAATGATCAATACGAAATTACGTCATACCATGCTGATGAGCTTCTAGATTGCAAAATTATTAGGATCGTGTTATACCAAGACCATAAGAGACTCTCATGAAAAATGAGTCTTTCATGGGAAATGGTAATTTTCTGAATGTATTGAAGACCCAAACAGCAACGCTCAAATGAAATTATGCAGATCACATTATTCCATGCAACCTGTCAAATGCACAAATTGTGAAGTCCTTGGTTCAAATCTCAGTTGAATCATCAACTAAGTTCCCTTGGATATGACTGTCTCCTCTATTCTTTCACAAAGGCAAGAAAAGTTACCTTTTAAATCCAATTCCCAGAATCCTGTAGCCAGCTAGACTAGTGGCTTTTCCCATCTGTGCTCCTTTACACATGCACACCTACCTACCTTTCTAACAACTCAGATGTGTCAAATGCTGAAATAAAAAGATGTCAAACAGTTTGAACCCTAAAGCATTGTGTAAACTATTACAATGCGTCCAAGCCTGAAAGTTTGTGTTCCACCACAACACAAGGTCAAGAAGGGGTTCTTCCAACCCAGACTGTTCCCCCGTTTTCTTAAAATGCCCCTTTCTTTCCTGCCGATTCTTTTCTGCAGCAATGCCTGCGTGGGAATAGGAAGCTTACAGGATGCTGAATAGAGTGTTTAGCATCCAAATGCCTAAGCATTAAGGGTACCCATATAAAAATAGTATAAGAATTGTATAACAATCGGGTCTATAGGATGAAGTCGCAGTAAACAAAGCCAAAGGACAGGGTGGAAACTGGCCTGCATGTATATGTTTATATAAGCACGAACCAGAGTACACCCCTAGCCTATTCATTTATATATCCATACAGAGTTTGTTTTAAAATTCATACCACAATATTTAGGCTGCAGCATTTACAAGTTTTGCTGAACTCATCTCTGAGTAGATCCGCATAGAGCGGCACTGGTAGGCTGAAGTATTAGGGGAATTTACTAGATAGGGAATACATTGCACTGAAGATAGTAGGCTTGCTTACAGATTACATTTGAGGGCCATGACACAACCTAATAGCAGCATTATCGAACACTAGTGTACTGTAGAGTTGAAAGAGGCTTTCTACTCTGTGCACAACAATCTGACTCGATATTCCTTTTACAGACAGCATATTTAAAAGATGCAAAGGAAAGTATCATTACATCTAAGTCCAATGATTTCCAGCCAAGTAAAAAGAAGTGACCATCCACAATGCAACTAAATGCATTAAAAAAGCTTAAGTAAATTCAGGGACGATAAGTTCATACATAGCAAGTTAATTATCTATACAAATTAACTATACAAAACTGAAAGTGATATGTTTATGAGACGGGATGTTAAAGCTTCTGAAGTATGCCCATTTGTCACAGATTGTGTGTGTGTGTGTGTGTGTCAAGAGCAACTTGAGAAACTGCAAGTCGCTTCTGGTGTGAGAGAATTGGCTGTCTGTAAGGACGTTGCCCAGGTGATGGCAGGATGTTTTGATGTTTTACTATCCTTGTGGGAGGCTTCTTTCATGTCCCTGCATGGGGAGCTGGAGCTGACAGAGGGAGCTCATCTGTGCTCTCCCCAGATTTGAATCTCCAACCTGTCGGTCTTCAGTCCTGCCAGCACAAGGGTTTAACCCATTGTACCATTGGGCATTCGCCACAGATGCTGAGGACTGAAAAGGGATAACAGTAATGGCTGCCTGCAAGACAGCCTTTTTCCATCTACAGCAAGCAAGACGCCTGGCTCCCTACCTATCCTGCCACGACCTAGCCACGGTGATCCAAGCCACGGTCATCTCGAGGCTCGATTACTGTAACGCGCTCTACATTGGCCTTCCTTTGTCGGCGATCCAGAAGCTTAAACTGGTGCAGAACGCGGCAGCCCGCCTTCTGCTGGGAGCCCCTAGAACAGCTGGCATAACACCTCTGCTGCGCGAACTGCACTGGTTGCCTATTGAATTCCGGATCTCCTTCAAAGTGTTAGTCTTGACTTTCAAGGCCTTACATGGTTTGAGGCCAGTGTACTTGAGGGAGCGGCTTACCCCATATATGCCCAGAAGATCACTGCGCTCAGAGGGTTATAATCTTCTTGAAGTCCCAGGTGTGAAGTCCTACAGGTTGGCCAGCACCCGACAGAGAGCGTTCTCGGTGGCTGCACCGACCTTGTGGAACTCTCTGCCGGCCGAGACACGGGCCCTGCAGGACCTGATGGCCTTTTGCAGGGCTTGCAAGACTTGGCTATTTCGGCAAGCATTTGGCGACTGATTAGCACTTGAACATCAAACCTCGCCACCTAATCATGCCGCTTCTGTACTGTAGATCGGTCTTAATCCGATCTATTGTGATGTTTTATGACATATTTGACTGTTTTTAGGAATGTTTTATGATGTTTGTAGGCTGTTTGTGTAATTTTTATTATGTTGGAAACCGCCCCGAACCTCGGGGAAGGGCGGTCTAGTAAATCCGAATAATAAAATAATAAAATAAATAAATAATTCTGAAGAAAATAGGTAAATGCATACAGACTGGCTGCAACCATATGCATGCTTACTGAGAAGCAAGTCCAGCTGACTTATTTCTTAGACAATATCAACAAGAATCAGAGCCTGAGTCGAGCATTTTCTCTCTCAGGGCCTAGTGAACTTTTTCCTAAAGGATTCTTTTTTAAAAATAAACTGCCCTCCTGACCTTGATACAGCAACAATCTGTTTTCCTTCCTGACCTTCTTCATTTCCCCCTGCCACATCCCTGGGCCTGACATGGCTGCCCCGGGGCTTGTAGAGGTGGTTGGGAAATGCTAGCTGGCGCCCAAGACAAACTTGTCTAAAGCAACATTCTTCTTTACCCACTTCGGAGAGTCAGCTGTTTGTCTGGAAGCTTCTGCTGCAAAAGCTTTTTTAAAAGGAAGGTGGGGGGAATGTAAAGAGCAATTCAAACACAAACCCCTTTCCCTACCCCCAAGTCCAGAGAGAAGTGGGGGCGCAAAGAAAGAAATAGGAATGGGAAGAGGGGAAAAAATCTTGTCTCCATCAAATCCTTCTAACAAACTTCTCTATCAGAGGTTCATTGTCACTCAATTAGCCGAGGCAGTGGGGGTCTGGAGGATGGGGCCGCTTGGAGAGACAATGGGTCACTCTGTTGTATTACTATTTAATCACTTTTACTAAATAAATAAAGCAGCCCTCAGCTGCTGTCATGTCAAGGGAATTTACAACAAAACAAAGCAAAAAAAACCCAAAGAAAAAGAAAAACCCACCCTCCCCATTTTCCCCTTCGCCTTTCTTTTTTTCCCCCTCCCCTGAAGAACAAGGGAGGGTTATTACTGTAGCCTTAAGTCTCATCTTTGTGAAGCTCCTCTTTGATTCCCACTCGGACCCTGCCACTTTCTGGCACTAATTTGTCAGGCCGAACAAAGGAGGGATTTGTACCTCCTGTAAGGTCTCAATTAGGAAGGGCTTCTGCTGCATTATGTGCCATTCAGACGGGACACAATGATGGTAATTACAGGAATTTGCACTAAATGGCTGAAGAATTTTCAGCAAAACTTCTCCCGGCTACCTCCACAAAGCTTACTCCCATTTGCAGCTGTGGGGGAGTGGGGCAAGGGTATGGGGAAAATGGGGGAAGCCAACAGGGAGGGTATGCCTAATGCCTACAAGACACAATACTCAGTAGCCATCCAGTTAAGTTAAACAGTCACCTTTTGCTCCTCAGGCGGCAGCAATCTTCCAAAATAGGAAAAGGGAAATTGAGATCTTCTGACACACAGACCTAGTTTTGCCTAGTTTTCATTGCTCTCATAAAGAGCTATAATGCAATGACAAAGAGGAGTGTGCTATGCTTATCTTATGAATTTCATAGGGCTTTCTTAGGTAAAGACTACTCAGAGGTGGTTTTGCTGGTCCTTCCTCTGAAATATAGCCTGGTGTCCTTCCCTGTATCACGTGGAAAATGGGAGCAGGCCCCCGTATGCTGTGGCATCCTGGCTGATGCACAACATCCTTATGGGGATTTGACTCAGAGACATGTTGGGTTCTTTTCATTGCAAGATCAAAACATAGCTTTCCATCAAACTCTGACTTTACTTTAAAATGAATTAAAAATGTTAAATTTATTTTCAGGTTGAACTACTGCCTTTCACTTTTGCCACAACAGAGTCGATTGACACAGAGATACAACAAGGTACTCAACAAAACTCGGACCAAGTGTATATAGGACAGTCTCCTCTTACTGGGAGCCTTTTGCAAGTGTTAGATTATAGCTTCCACCATCCCCAATCACTTGGAAGTGGTGAGGGCTTAAATCCAACAAACCTGGAGAATCCAGGTTGATGCAGAAAGTTCTCTGTTGCATGTGAACACTTAAACCTATCTCAAGTACATTAGTGCAAATATGAGGATAAACAGGGATATGTATGGTACTTTAACGTGGCCAATGTGTCAGGAGCTGGGAACGCTTTCACAAGCATTTCATAGTAATATTCCAAGATCCCATCTGGAACAGGATTTTTGTAGGAATGGCTGTGTATAAGCATACTACCTTTCAGCCAAGGTAATATGCTCATACACAGCCTACCACCTGGGAACACGTAATACTTAGCATGACTAGATGGTGGTGGTACTGCAAATAGGCCCACTCACTAGGCCAGACCTACTTTTGAGTAGACAAACACTATATTGCATCATGAACCTGCATAGAGCACTCACTTTGTCAGATTCATAAAATCAAAAGATGTTTTGTTAGAGCATACTAACATACCTAATCTTCATCACATGGCTGTGGTGTTTTCTAAGGGAGAACTCAAATTTATTTATTTATTTATTTATTCACTTTATTTCTACCCCGCCCTTCTCCCACAGGGGGGACTCAGGGCGGCTTCACAATGCATCAATGATGATGCTATACAAATACAATCAGTAAAAACAATTAATACGAAATATTATAAAATCATCAATAAAAACATCAACTATCGCATTAACATGCCGTTATCCAGAATAACCACAGTTCAGCCAATAATTCCGATATCGTCATATCAACAAATTTCAAGTCTAGTTGCCATTATAATGCATTATAATGCAAATGGACATGCTTTCTTAAAAGTGAAAAAAAAATAGAGTGGAGTTTACTTGGTCTTTCAGGGCTTGAATGCACTTTTACATCCTTAACATTGACAAAATGAATGGTGGAATACAAAGGAAATCAATAACTGATCATTGTTCTTTAAACTATTTTAAAAGAGTTTTTTGTCCTTGGTATAATATTGAATTTACTGATACTGCCCCCTGCTGGAATGACTACTTGTTGCATTCCTGGGCAGCAGTCAAGTGCATTGTTTTTATTGGGACAAGTCTCCTTCCAAATTTCTATCTGCGATCCTCACCAAATCCTTATTCAAACCCTCAGGTTTCTTTAAAGATTCGCCTCAATCTCCAATTGAAGGGAAAACAACAGCATCTTTCCATGAAGGCTGCCTGCCTCTTCAAGATTAAATGAGGAACATGAAATTGGTGCTGGCCCCTTTCATGTTCTGTTTCGATTTCCAGCTTCCTTTTGCTAGTAGGCACGTGTTGCTCTTGGAGGCTCTCTTTATGTCAAATCAATGCAATGGCAAAGTCACTTCATGGGTTACATGCGACATAATAGAAGTAGGCTTTGGCTCATACAATGTAATATTCCTGCCCCCCCCCCCCCCAGCACCTCCTGTACTCCTTCACAGCTCCCATCATCTGTTCCAAAGGCTTGTCACACCTTCTGGAATAGATTTATTTATTTACCCCCTTTATGTCCCGCCTTTTTCTACCCCAAAGGGGACTCAAGCTGGCCTATTCAATGCCTTAAAACACATACAATTCCAGGATATTAAAAATTAAAATTAAATTAAAATCAATACTTCTTCTTCTTGGCGAACGAAGATTCAGGAAGGACTCATCCCACGCTTTCTACAAGTGCGTTAAAGGGCTTTTTCAGAAGTTGGATGTGTCCTTTGAGCCTGTGCAATGGATTTTTCTGGTGGAGCGCAGCATGCACAGAACTGGCCTCACCCTTTAAACCAAAGGTTCGTCTGCCGGGGCCTAGCAAAGCTTGGACGGTGGCAGCGAGGTCCTCAGGTTGTAGGTTTGGTTAGAGTTTCCTTCTCTTAGATGGTTGATCTTCCAGGGTTAGACAAGCACCATCTGACCGGGTTTGAATTTAGAGTTTTCCTTCTCCTAGGATGGTTGCCAAAGGGCTAGAGAGCCCAACCTGCCCATTGATGCCCCCTTCAGTTGTGACCTGTCTGGCATGGGAGGACCTACCGGTGGCTATTATGCTACTTTGTATTTGATATGGCTTCTGGCTAATCAATAAAATTGTTGTTGTTGTTGTACTGCCAGCATAGCTCACAACTTCATTAGGGTACGCAAGCCATTCCATAATATTGAACATATTCCAAATCTGTTATTGCACTGCACTATTTTACGAAAGCCTGATCTCAGAGCCAAGTTTTTACTTTTCTTCTGAAGGCTAGGGGAGAGGGGGCTGACCTAATGTCACTGGGGAGGAAGTTCCATAGTCGAAGGGCCACCACTGAGAAGGTCCTGCCTCTTGTCCCCACCGATCTTGGGATGTGTGCAAGGGGCAATCTATTTTGCCAACTTGAATATTTGGCTTCTGGATCAGGCAGCTGGACGTAGGTGCTTTTTGCTTGGAAACAACTGTCACAGCAGCCTTTGAATGGGGGGAGGGTGTCACAATCACAAAATGATACAACTAAGTGATTTCAAATGTTGTTTTAAATGTAAGTCTTCTAACGAAAGAAATCCAGCGAAAAGACCTACCAATTTGACAGTTCCAGGAGTCATTCTCAACAGCAAATAGAAAAGGGGAATCTCTGTGTACCCTAGCAATCATTCTTCAGTCCTACTGTGCAGGAAGACCAAGTTAAAAAGAATATCAAATCTACTTCTAGTGGCTAAATAAGTCTTTGCATAGTTTTCCCCCCACTGTGAGGAAACCTGCTGCTCTCCAGTTTGCTCATGTTTCCCTCTCTGGGTTCATAATAGTGGACAAAACAAAATAAGAAGTTCATAAGTTCAGCTTTAACTGGACAGCGTAGTGTATGCTGGGTGCTACTGTGGTTGCAAGTAAGCCAAACACACTAAACCATTTATGAGACCTTGCCAAGAGATGGCAGAAAAGGTAGATCTGGTAGCATTAATCAATTTCCCATTTTCCCCCTAGGAAGGATACTTGGCTCATGTGTTCATGAACCAGGTCAGGACACGCGGTGAAGCAGTGCCAAGTTCCAGTAATTGCAACAGTCACTGATGCAGAATGCAGTAGAGAGCTCTCATAACCTGGAAAGATACATAATGAATAAAAAGAATGAGAACAAGTACAAAATGTCTTGGATTTGTTTGCTTACCTGCACACTTGAAACTCTGGGCAGTCAGACCTCTTTCCAAAGACAAGGTTGTTAAGATGCTAAGAAAGCTCGTGGTGACAGACTGGCGCTTGATCTTCTGATGGTCCTTCCCGCAAGATAAGCTTTGGACTTTGTTCCTCAGTGTTACTTGAACGTTTTGACCCAAGCTGGCTGCGCTGGTGGCAGCCTTCAAGGCCTCCATCCATTCCTGAGCTCTTTGCCGGGTCTCTGCACGCAGGCGGAGCACATCTTGAGGAAAGATTACCTGAAAACAAGAGTCACAGTCATCTAGAATATCTGTCTGGACAGAGAGGCACACTTCAGTATTGTAGCTCCATAGTGGGTCTTCATCAGGGCCACCAATTTGAAAAGCCATGAGGAGGGATGGACTGAGGACAAAATGGAACGCTTTCCAGTTATTTTGAAGCGTCAGTCTGTAAAGAGTCCCTGATTTGAGAACATTTTGGTAATCCTTGATGTTTTCAGTCACAGATGTTGACTGGAAAAATTCAGCTGGCTCCTTCTGTAAGAGGTGGTTTGGGGCAATGTTGTTTTCCTCGTTGTCTAACTTGTGTGAGTTCCTCAAGTCTCCTTGTGGCCTCAGGAAAGATGGTACTGAAGAATGAACTGCTTCTCGGAGCTTCTGACCCCAATCCAAGGCCTCCCATGGAGATTCTGCCTTTAGTTGTAGATGGGAGTTATTGAACAGAACTGCATCAACCACACTGGTTTCTACAGTGATACTTTGGAAATGCAAAAGCAGATAGACAGTCGGAAGGGTCTGGTTGCCGCTGCTGTCAAGCCAAAACAGGTACAAGTCATATGGAGAGAGTTCAGCATAACAAGCCTGCCAGTAGCTGTCATGGTTGCGCTTAATTTCCAAGTATCCTTTCTTTAGGATATTTGAGAATGTTGGCTTGTGTTCTAGAAGAGAGTTCAAACAAATATGGCAGTGAATACTACACATTTCTTTCTATAGTTCTTAATTTACATTACTGCAATACATTCTACATGGGTCTGGCTTTGAAAACAACTTACATGATGCAGCAAGTATAGAACTACATTATATGAACTGTACTGGCTGTCAACGTAGAGCAGTGTTTCCCAACCGCTGTGACGCGGCACAGTAGTATGCCGTGACAGACCTCCTGCTGTGCCGCGAGAAAGGCTCTCTGCCCCCCTTCCTTCCCCCTCCTCCTGCCAAACTCCTGCTGCTTGGGGAAGGAGGAGGAAGGGCCGGGTGGCGGTGAAGAAAAAGAAGGGGCCAGGGCACCGCCTCCTTTGGCCATTTCCCAGCCAGCCTCCAATCCGCCATGACTCCCGCCCCTCGCTCGCTGAAGCCACGCAGAGGGGGCGGGGCATGGCGCGGCCTGGCTCTACCCCCTCCCCAGCTTCGGCACTCCCAGCAGCTGCTCCAGCCTTGAGGGGACAGTGCCAGGCCAGCATTGTGCTGTCTCTGCCACCGCTGGCATGGCACTGCCCCCTCAAGGCTGGACAAGCTGTAGGAGAGCTGAAGCCGGGGAGGGGTGGGGCATGGCACAGCCTGGCTCCGCCCCCTCCCCCAGCTTTGGCACTCCCAGCAGCTGCTCCCAGCAGGCCACCATCCCCCAGCCGTTTTTTTTACTGCGTTAGAGTGTCATTTTGGTTGGTGGTGTGCCCCCGGATTTTTTAAAATGTTAAAAGTGTGCCGTGGCTCAAAAAAGGGTGGGAAACACTGATGTAGACAACCAGTATGGTGCAGTGGCTTGAGCATTGGACTGATTCCAGAAACCAAAGTTTGAACCCCTGCTTGGCGATGAAAAGCACATTGGATGATCTTGAGCAAGTCCTGTTAACTAAACTTCATAGAAAAGCAAGAACAAATCCCTTCTGAACAATTCTTGCCAAAACAACCCAGTGATAAGTTCACTTTAGAGTCGCCATAAGTTGGAAACAACTTGAAGATGCCCAACAAATAATAGGTTTTCCATCTGAGAGACTACTTTCAAAAAACTAATCCTGGGGCTTCACGATTTGAGGCAGTGCCTCTCCCTATATCTACCAACATGTCCACGGTGTGAAGATGCAGTAAAGGTTTGATTCCAAGGTCTGATAGATTGAACAGTTTAAAAAGTTTCTTTAGACTCATTTAAAGTTATTTCATTGACTGTGTCCTATCCGAGATCTGCTAATTTAGGAGGACAACTAAATTGATCAAGCATGTCCTATGTGGAGTGGTGTAGAGATCTGGGTATGTTTATACCATAGAAGAGAAAGTTGAGAGGAGACATCATAGCTATTTTAGCCCAACCTCAGCCTCAAGAATGTCATAAGTTTGTTATGAGGATAAAAGAAGGGAAGGCATGGCACAACAGCCTTATGTTTAGCCTGCAGAAGAGAAGTTTGAGAGGAGAAAAGATAGCCATCTATAAACATCTGAAAGGCTGTCACAAGGAAGAAGGAGCAGGATTGTTTCCTGCGTCCCTGGAGACTAGGATTCAGAGCAATGAATTCAAATTACAGAAAAGGAGATTCCACCTGAACATTAGGAAGAACTTCATGACCATAAGAGATGTTCAACAGTGTAACTCACTGCCTCAGAGTGTGGTGGAGGCTCCTTCTCTGGAGGCTTTTAAACAGAGGCTGGGTGGCCATGTGTCAGAAGTGCTGTGATTGTGCTTTTCCTGCATGGCAGAATGGGGTTGAACTGGATGGCCCCTGTGGTCTCTTCCAACTCTATGATTCTATGGAGGGTGAAAAATATCTTAACTGTAACCTGAAAGGAGTGGTGATGATTGACACAATCTCACCATATATCTGAGCAATGGGCACTAAGTATTAACACTAAGGGACTAATGGCCATGTTGCCAGAGATACAGTGAGATAAAATCACACGGAAGCAGCAACTGTCCTGGAAACATATAATCAAGGCAATTTGCTTCTTTGAATAATCTATCACTCACAGAATCAGATCATTTATGAAAATAAAAAAACATACAAACATAGCTGGCAAATATGCTCCACTTATTTTGATGTCCTTGAAAGCCAATGTGGTGGAAGGCTTAAATATATATGGCTAGAACTAGGGAGATCCATCTTCAAATCTCCACTGAACCACACAATTCCCAGCAAATGTGAAGGGCTGACTGTAACAGTAAGAGACATAGGAGGATTCAAAAAGTCCTGCTCATAGGGCAGAAGTAGGAAGAGTGTGGCCTGAATGCCTTTGGGGCTTCTCAAGCCCCCATCGGTCCCATCAAGCCCCTTAAAAAATATATGTGGCGCAGCTGGCTGGGTGTCAGCTGCATAAGATCTCTACTGACCAGAAGGTCATGAGTTCATGGGTTCGAGGCCTGCCCGGGTCGAGGTGGGCTCTCAACCTATTGTGTAGCCTGTTGTCGACCTTTGCCACCCGAAAGACAGTTGCATCTGTCAAGTAGGAAATTAAGGTACCACTTAGTGGGGAGGCTAAATTTAACTGATTTACGAGGCCATAAAAAATATCTCCAGGAAACACGCTGAGGCATGAAGGAGTGCGACAGCTCACCCTGGTGGCCAGATGTTAAATGGCCTCTGTCTTGTGTGTTTGTGTGTCTAAATGTAATGTGTACATTGTAATCCGCCCTGAGTCCCCTGCGGGGTGAGAAGGGCGGAATATAAATGAAGTAAATAAATAAATGAATAAATAAATATATTTTTTCTTTTAAAAGGTATAATTCCCCATGTGAATTTTTTTTAGAAAACACCATTAATATACAAACCACCAGACTCCCCCATCAATTCAAAATACCTAAATTCCCTCTTAAAGTGGTGATTAGAAGCAACCCCTTCTGACAGGGATTATAGAGGAAAATTAAATTATACTTCCTTTACTCCGTAAGAAGGTGCAGTTCAGTTGGGAAATTGCCCTTTGCCCCCAAACAATTGCTTTCCCCAGCTATAGGGGTAGACTGGAAATCACCATGCCAGGGGACTTGTTGGCTCTATGGCAATTCTTAAGATGCTGCTTTGCATGTTGCAGACAGACGTGAAAGAGCGGAGTCTCCTATCCTCATGAGTTCACTACCTCCATGTGGGTGGTGTTGGTGTCACCACAGATTTCCCATAGGTTTTCATAGAATCATAAATAATAGAGTTGGGCACCACAGTTCAAAAGAGATATTGACAAGCTGGAACATGTCCAGCAGAGGGCAACTAAAATGATCAAAGGTTTGGAGACTATGCCTATGAGGAGTGTCTTAAAGAACTGAGTATGCGCAACTTGAAGAAAAGAAGATTGAGAGTAGACACGACAGCCATGCATACGTTTGTGAAAGGGTGTCATAAGGATAATAGAGTTTCAGTCATGTCTCTGACTTTTTTGTATTTTTGTGGCGTGTGCTTTTCCTTCTCTGGGCTGGCAAGCATTGGACACATGAGGTTGCTCTATTCGTAGAACAACCCTCCTATCTCCTTGCCCTAGCCCAGTGTTTTTCAACCTTTTTTGAGCCACGGCACATTTTTTACATTTACAAAATCCTGGGGCACACCACCAACCAAAATGACACTCTAACACAGCAATACATATAGTTAATATGTTTTTCAATGTATTTATACACTCTGTGTGAAACCTGGGCCTGTTTCGATGAACACAACATATATATGACTTCCTCTCACATACTTATACATGGCTCTCATGTCTTCTCTCAGCCTTCGCTTCTTCAGGTTAAACATGCCCAGCTCTTCAAGCCGCTCCTCATAGGGCTTGTTCTCCAGACCCTTATAGACCGTTATAGACTCTATAAGTTTCATAGATCTGTGTGGCCTCTTTCGCAGCCTCCCTCCTCCCTCCGCAAAAGCAGAGCACTGGGTGGAAGTGATTGAGTTGGCATTTTCGCGTTGGCTTGGATTTCTCGCAAGAACAGCCAAAGCCGGAATCTCCACGTTGGTGAATTGGGCAGTGAGCGAATCTGGGAACATCGGGAGGCTGAAGCAGCCCTGAGCGGGAGCTGGAGCCATGCTGAGTCGAGGCTCCTGAAGGCTTCCTCAAGGCAGCTCTGGGTCTGGCATTCGACCGAGCCCTTCCTTTGCCTCGGGGAGGATCTTTGGGGAGGGAAAGAGCTGCTAGGAGGGGGAAGAGTGCCAATTTCCCACGGCACACCTGTTGATCGCTCACGGCACACTAGTGTGCCACAGCATACTGGTTGGGAAACACTGCCCTAGCCCACCACCATCACCGTCCTTGGAAAATGTGAAGATAAGACAGCTCTGCCAGAGGTGTCACTGACAAGAAGGTAGGTTTAATTCAAATAAATTGCAGGTGGGGGACAGTAATTAAATTCAACCCAAGATTGAAGAAATGAAGAAAGGGGAAGAGACAGAGGTGTTGATGAGATAAAAGAGTATGAGAAGAAACCCATTTTATTTGCCCTCCATCTCTGTTCCTGACATTCATTAGGATTTCTGCACTAACTCAAAAGCCATTAATTTCTTTGAAAACCACACTAATCCCTTTGTAGTGCAGATAATGGGTACACTTTCTACAGACATCTTCCCTTTTTGTTAATCCAATAACGGAAACAGCATGGCAACTGGAGACCCAACTGTAAGTTTGCTCTCTCTGTCTCATTTCCATCAAGCCCAGATGACACTTCAAGCTTCTCCCACATTTTCTGTCCCATCCATCATGACTTCCCCTCCTTTCTCCTTCCTCTGCTACCACAGAGCCTCGCTTGTCTTTTGATGAATGAGAGAAAAAGCTGTCTCTCCTCTCCATTTTCACAGCCAGGCTTTTTCTCTGCCAGCGCTTCACTCTGGCTCCCGTGAACTGGCTTCATCCGCTCCCACTTCAATGGGGACAATGACAGCAGCCGGCTTGATTGAAATTCAAATGCTGCACACCCTTCAGGTTGGAGCCGTGGTTGCTGGCATCGACAGGCAGGATCCCAGCTGCCCTTCCAAGGCCCCATGCCAAGGCCCCATCCCTGGCTGGCCCTCTCCTCTCCCTGCCCTCTTCTGCCCCCTCACCTGTTGGATGTACAAAAGCAACATGACGCCTTTCCACTAAGTCCTTCCCCCCCCCCCCATCCTTGAAATTGGAAACAACATTTCCCTTCCCTTTCACCAAACAAGGAAATTCAATTTACCCAGAGCAAAGCAGAGCCCATCACAGTAAATGGGAGATAATCACACAAAATAGCCCACATCTGGGGTGGCCTTTATGTTTTTTTGAACTGTAATTTCTTAAGAAAGAAAGAAAGACCATAAGAAGAAAACAGCAGAAAACAGGATCACCAGCTGAGAGCACTACAAGATTTCTTTACCTGCAGATTATATCCCCTTTCTTGTTGCATTATGCCTTATTATCAACCTATGGGTTCAATGTACACGTAAAAAACTGTTGCTAAGAGAGGCTAATGTTTCTTTCTTTTTGTGTCCAAACTGTCTCCCAAATACTGGAATAGAACCAATTAGAGACTTACATAAGCCAGTGGTTCCTAACCTTTTCTTTACTATGCATCTCCTTTAAATACTTCTGTTTCAACAGACCACCTAGCCTGAACTCATTATTTAAAACCCTAAAGTGAATCATTTCAAGTCACTCATGAAGGGTCAAATTTGAACAGAAGGGAGAAATAAATGCATACTGCTATTATAATATTTTTAACAGAATGATACCATGCAATTTTAAAATCATAATATCACTTATCATTTTATATATTTATTTATTTATTTATCATTCTTGTATGCCGCCACTCCCCGAGGACTCGGAGCGGCTCACAATCACAAGCATAAAACAGATAAAAACATCAGATAAACTATTCTAAATTTAAACTAAAACTAACTCTGCAGGATTACAAAAAAACTAAATGCCAGTTTGAAGAGATAGGTTTTACAGGCCCTGCGAAAGGCAAGGAGGTCTTGCAGGGCATGCAACTTCAGCTGGCAGAGTATTCCAAATAGTTGGAGCCACCACAGAGGAGGCCTTACGTCGGGTCGAGGCCAGATAGATGATCTTGACACCAGGCACCTCGAGGAGATTCAGATCTTCAGAGCGGAGTGATCTCTGGGGTTGATAGAAGGGGGTGAGATGGTCCCTCAGATACATCGGCCCCAGACCATATAAGGCCTTGAAGGTTAACACCATCACCTTGAAATTAATCCGGTGCTCGACCAGGAGCCAATGAAGCTGCTGTAAGATGGGAGTTATGTGGCTCCTCACCGGCACTCCAACAAGGAGTCGAGCAGCGGCGTTCTGGATGAGCTTAAGCTTCTGGATCACGGACAAGGGCAGGCCAATGTAAAGGGCATTACAGTAGTCTATCCTTGAGATGACCGTGGCTTGGATAACTGTGGCTAAGTCGTCTCTAGATAAGTAGGAGGCCAGCCGCCTAGCCTGTCGCAGGTGGAAAAAGGCAGTTTTGCTAACAGTGGAGACCTGGGCCTCCATAGAGAGCAAAGGGTCAAAAACAACCCCAGGCTTTTTACTGATGATGACGGGCAAAGTGCCTCGCCATCCAGGGTGGGAAGCTGGACCACCCCACAATCCGGTCGACCCAGCCACAGTAGCTCCGTCTTCGCTGGATTCACCCTCAATCTACTGGCACGCAGCCATCCAGTGACGGCCTCAAGGCACTGATGGAAACAAGAGGGTACGGAGTCCGGCCTTCCATCTTCAGAATTACTTAATGAGAAGCCTAGTTTAATTGTGGAAACTAGTCTTCTGAGTTTTGAAACAGTTTTTTATATTTATTAAGATAAATAAGAGCAGATGATTTTTTTCCTCACAGGTATGCCATTACGAAGGCATAAATACAAGAGGATTCCTATACCGATAGGACGGATACCCCCAGCTTCATTTACCTACATCCGACAAAATATGCACTCTAAACATTTTATAGACCCTCCAGTAGGACTCTATAATGTGTTTCCATTAGATGTTGACCATGAAGTTACTGTGAAGGACCTAGCAATGCCTACAGAGATATCCTACCTAGGCATTTCCGAGGTCTTCTAGTGCAATTCAACCTTATGCTTCTTCTCTCAAAAGTTGTCCATTCAATAGGGCTTGCTATTATTCATGATTCCGGCTCAATCTGGGAATGTATTTCCCATGGATATATAAGTCATACAATATTTTCATAGCCCTCTACAACAATGAAGGAAATAAATCTGGAAGATACCATTCCTGGAATTGCAGATTCAGAGCACCATACATGAATGGTGCTCTGAAAATACTGTATAACCTTAACTATGTATTTTAAATATTTCTATGTGTAATTTTATTTTAATGTTTTTATGAGTTAAGTTTTAATTCCCACATTATTATGGTTAGCTACTTTGAATTTCCTTTGGCAGAGAAAAAGCAGGGCATAAATACTGCTGCTGCTACTAATGAATATTGCTATGAGTTTATCTTTCTCTGTTGCTGTAAACCCTGTATAGTCCATACAAACTGTTTCTCCCTTGAGAAAATGGGATACTAATACTGTAAATTAATATAATAAATAGATAAATGAGAAAGTGACCACTGCCCATCTATGTTCCAAAGTTTTAAGAGGCTGAGGAATTAGGGAGGGGGTGGCTCCCGTCCTAGCTACCAGGATTAGACCTTCCTTACCATTTTCTTCGTTCATATCCAGACTCCCCTCTTTTGTTTTTCCATTTTTTTTCCAATTGGCAAGCAATGGCTCCATGATGTCACGGAAGGCCAAAGCATAGGCCAGGCAGATTCCTTGAGCATTTACTGTACCATGGACTTACCAGTAGCCAAAGTCAGCTTGTTACTGGTTCAATTCAAAAACAGCATTATAATTGTAATACAGGCATCCTCTGATGCCATGTAATTTGGGTTGAGGCTTTCGGCTGAAAACATGCAGGGCTGGGACATTAGTAATGGGACATAGATAAACTCGCCAACTAAATTACCAAATAACTCATCATAAATAGCTGATCACATTTTTCTTGCATCTTGAGATCATCTGCCAGAAATTGTAAGCACGAGGGGGGAGGGGGTACCTGCTCCCCAACTTTGGAAGACTGAAAGTAGACATTCCCCCATTTAAAAATAGATGCCTTCTTATTTTGCTAGTCACCTTTAAGGTTCAAGTCAGTTTTACTCCTCTTGGCCTAGCTTCTATTACTTATTGTTACATGTCCTGATCTCATCCTAGGGTTTTCTTGGCTGGATTGGTTTGCCCTTACTCTCCTCTGAATATGGCCTAAAGCAGGGAAGCTCAAACTTTTTGAACAGGGAGCCAGTTCACAGACTATAGTTTACACGGGAATATTGTGAAACACTTATTTTAGATATTGTGAAATATTTGTTTCTAGTTACAAATAAATGAAATTTTGACTTCAAGCATGTCGTAGCCGCTTACTATAGCATCAGGAACCCATTAATATGTTTACTGATCAACCTATCGGCCAAACTCCCATAACCTCTTGTCATCATAGTTTGTGGCGGCCACACAAAGTTTCTGGATGAGAACTACTACTTTCTAAGTAAGGGACACACAATTAAACCGAAAATAACATTTTCAAACCAGGAACAGATTTCTGTTTAACAATCTTATTATGTTTATTTATACATCATTTTTTGTCTCCACGAAGAGACTGTGGGCCCTTCCAGATGCTCTATATCCCAAAATCTGATCCCAGGTTTTCTGCTTTAAACTGGATTATATGAGTCTGCACTGCCAGATAATCTGGGATAAACAGAACACCCAGGATCCGATCCTGGGATATAGGGCCTGTTTGAAAGGGCCCTTCCAAACAGCCATATAACCCAGAATATCAAGGCAGATAATCCACAATATCTGCTTTGAACTGCATTATCAGAGTCCAAACTGCCATATAATCCAGTTAAGTGTGGATTTTATACAGCTCTATGGAAGGGGCCAAAGCAGCTTACATTTCAATACAATTTTAAATCTACAAATATATGAAACATTACAATAGAATTAAATACCACTGCTATTCTTTAAAGCAGGCATGGGGCAGCTTGAGCCCTGTGTTTTGGACTTCAACTCCCACAATTCCTAACTCACTAGGAATTGGCCCAAGCTGCCCCATGCTTGCTTTAAATATTCAATGGAAAGCTATCAAAACACATTCAAAGCTGAATAGCCCAGCAGCCCCTCACTTCCTTCCTTTTACATGTTTTTAATGTTAACATTTATTTATATCTTACTTCTGGATGTTATTATGTTTTGAGTGATTTTTGTTTTGTATTTTAAATTAAATGTGCTTTGATTTGTTTTGTATTGTGAGCTGTTGTGGGTTTCTTAGGGAGAGAAGCAGGGTATAAATCAGTGGTTCTCAACCTTTCTAATGCAGTGACCGACAGAACATACCGGATTTGGGGAAAAGAGACCCTGACATTTAGGAATTGCAGTTCTGAGGATTTATAATTCACCAGCCATCAAAGAGCATTCTGAGCTCCTCCAAAATGGATGTGAACCAAACTTGGCATACAGAACTCCCATGACCAACAGAACATACTGGAGGGGTTTGGGGAAAAGAGATCCTGACATTTGGGAATTGCAGTTCTGAGGATTTATAGTTCACCAGCCATCAAAGAGCATTCTGAGCTCCTCCAAAATGGATGTGAACCAAACTTGGCATACAGAACTCCCATGACCAGGCCGGATAAATGCCCCCCACCGGGGGGGGGGGGGTGTCTGGCCCACGGGCTATAGTTTGAGGGCCCTTGGCCTAAAGGATCTGGTTTTCCCTATTGCTTTCATGGCTACATCAAAGTAGTTACTTGAACCTGAGAGTTACTGGATACACTGAAATCAGTGGATCTTAAGTTAAGTCATGTCTAACTTCTTCCATAGGTTTCTGTGAGATATAGGTTCAATGAACTTCATCTGGATCTAACTCAGAATTTTTATCACACATAGCAATCTTTGGATTATTCTATTTAGAAGAGCATTATTCATAAAGACTGAAGAAACAACCTTCTTTGATGCTAAATTTGAACAACCGAAATTTGACCAAGAGATTTCAGACACCACTGTCTTCTTTCAGCAGAGCAGTAGCTATCATAAAGATGTTTCCAAGAAAGAGAACACTCATTTCCCTCATTTAAGGTAGCGAAAGTTGGCCACTCACCTAGGATTACCTTCTGAAACCACGGTGAAGCTGGTAACTAAACTTTCTGGTCTCAGAATTCCAGATTTGCACAAACCGTGTTGCCTCACCAAAACAATTCATTTTCTTTTTCAAGAAGAGATGGATAGAAAAAACTCAATGCAAAGGAGAGATTCAACTGCAACGGAAGCACAGGACTTACCAGAATTCCCTTGAACATCCTCTCCCTTTTTGAAACCTGCTGGTGTGAATGAAACCTTGGGACACCGGTTGCTGTGGTTGGAAACCTGCTGTGGAGGGGCACTGCTTAAAATGATGCTCCAGTCTATCCGGGTGATATCTGACCGTGACCGATTATGACCTGGCTTGAAAGTGGCAGCTTCCTCACTTTGCATTGTGATATCATTCACAGAACGGGGTCGGACCCTCCTCCGGCAGATATTAAGGATATTAAAAGTTGAGGCCTCTCTCTGTTCCACCCAGGAGAGATTGTCTGGAACCGTTCCCCTCTGTACTCTAAATTGTTCTTTGGCAGGAAATACAGTCTGCACTTTGGTTTCTGAAAGTCCATTTTTGCAGTGTTCCCAAACAAGATTATTCTGCCCCAAAGAAGCAACATTCCTCAAGTCTCCACAGCTGCTAAACACTTCATGTCCAACCAGTTCTGGGACTTCCTGAATCCCATAAACCTCTGGAGGCTGCACATTGTCTAACTTAGCATCAAAGGTATTGAAGAAATCTTCAGTCACTTCCAAGGCAGGACTGATATCATCAACTTCTAAAGCTTCCATTTCATTTGCAGTCCGAAGAGTTGAAACTCTGGGATATTTTACCGGGATTGGACATAAATGTGCAGACACAGGTCAGGAGGTGACTTTCAAGATTATGGCAAAGTATGTGACAGAATCAATATCATTAGCGTGGCTACCAGCATTTGATTCAAGAATTTGGGTTGACTTCATTTGTGAAAGTATCCGTGAATATTAGCTTGTCCATTTCTTTATATTTCTCAACATTATACCTGGAAAGGATGTGTTGACTGTTCAGCAGAAATCATCCAAGGAACTGGATTTTCCTGAAAAACACAGTAAATTCTGTTAGAAATCAAATATATTTTACCAATAAAAGGTGGAGTTCCTTCTCCAGAACTAATGAAACCCGAGAATGCAAAGGGGATGGGATGTCTTCATATATTGCATTGCCCTCTCACACATATATTGTTTTCCAAAGATCAAAATCATGTGCTGATGTTGTTATCAACATCTCAGCTGGAAGATCAGCAAAAACCCTTCTCCGTAGGGCTAAATAAACCATCCCTTTATATTAACAGAGAGCATTGTTGTTGTGGGTTTTTTAAAGTGTCCATTTATAATCAAATTGTGTATCTCTCTTTCAATTGTCCAATATTATTTTTTGTTGTATACATGTAAATATGAGCAACACAGCCCGTTCAGATCCACCAAATCAATTGAATGGCGACAAAGCAACAAATTTAGGGAAATACAAATGGTTCAGCAGGTCTAGACTAGTAGAAACTGCCATTGGATCTAAAATGCACATATTTGGAAAAATAGGCACAAATATATTGCAGTCAGTGGAAACAGAATCTGAAATCAGTAACAGATTGTCCATAACTACATAGAGACAGGAAATCAGCTCTCAACTGAACCAGTGAGGAGGGGTCTAAGACAAACAGATCCAAAGAAAACCTAGCAATAGTGATATAGTGTGCATATTATGCTAAAAAGCTGACCATCTGCAGCTCTAAACTTCAGGTGGTCAGCTTTTTAAATTTTAACACTTTCAGTTGGGTGGTTCCTATAACTGTATTCATGTATTAACAATAACTCATAGGTCATCAGCATTGTAAAAAAAAAAACAATTATCTCTCTCACAAGCATGATTAAAATGGTAAGAACAAATAAAAAGGAAAGAGAATTAAAGTTGGTAATTGGCAACTGAATCACCACCAAAATAATCAATTCTCCAAAATTCTTGAGCAAATTAATCATACTTAGCCTGTTTTATCACTGTTTAGCAAGGTCTATGTTATCCTCCTTTCTGAATGGAAGCTGACTTATGTGACTTCAAACCACTCTAGTTGCTTTGAGAAGAGGTGATTCAGCGCAAAAGGAGAAGAAAAGTCATGAGGCAGGGCTGCCTTTCCAAACCTTCCCAAGGGTCAGTTCCCTTTGCATGATAGCTCACATGTCTTGCAAGTGTCTCACCACACAGCCTGACTATACACTGAACTTGAGTTGAAAGTACAAAAAACATTTCTGCCAACACAGGAATACTCACTGGTAATCAATCAAATTCCTTCTGTATTTAATTTTATTATATAGCAGTTTTTATGCTATCTTCCCAACCCTACAGGTATATTTTGACCTATCAGAAACTGGGCTTTCTGATCAGACAGAACCCCTACCAGGGCAAATGAAGACTTGTCAGAAAGGTTGGCTAAGGCTGAGGGGAGATAGAGTTGCCTACAACATATGGCAGGTAACACACACTCCCTTCTATCCTGCTCTGAAACATATTAGAGACGAAAGAAAAACTTGATCCTTCTTTCTGATCCAGCAATAGAGCTGTCAAAAACGGTGAATTCAATGAGTTTTCCCAGCTCAGCACAGAAGGAAGCCCAGAAAGGTTGGGAGAAGGCTGCTTGACAAATATTTGAAGGTCTTTGGGAAACTGTGTAGTTCTCCAGATTTTACTGAACTGCAACTCCTAGAAGACTCATACAGTATAGTCAGTGGTAAGGAAAACTGAAAGTTGCTATTCAGCAATAGTTTATATTTTGCATTCATGAGTTAGATTACATGTAAGAAAAAGTATTTGTCACATAATGATAACATACAAGGCTGCAAGACATGTGCAAAGGGAGCTGACCAGCAACTTAATACAAATCCCCTCACCTAAATAGGAAAAAGTGAGGTTGATATATTTATTTATTTATTTATTTATTGTTCAATATTGTATGCCGCCACTCCCCGAGGGCTCGGAGCGGCTCACAACACAATGTAAAACACCATAAAAGCAAAGATTAACATTAAATATACCAGATTAAAGTTCAAAGTTCACAATACAAATGCCAACCGAAACAAATGAGTCTTACAAGCTCTGCGAAAGGCCGACAGGTCTCACAGGGCACGAACTTCAGTTGGTAAGGCATTCCAAAGAGTTGGCGCACAATAGAGAAAGCTCTGTGCCTCGAAGACATTAGGCAAACGGCCTTAAAGCTGGGTACTTTCAGTAGGTTTAGAGATCTTCAAAGCGGAGTGATCTCTGGGGTTGATATGGGGTGAGATGGTCCTTCATATATACACTTCAGGCTGAGACGCTGTGTTTGCTTAAGTTGATTCTAAATTGTTGAGGCCTGATTAGCAAAGTTCATAAATTCTGATTTATATAGACCCGTGTAATTTATTTCCATCTATTACATATAATAAAAGTTAGTGTTTGCGGTGGTGCGGCCGAGCGACCGAGCGAGCGACGGGAGGAATATGTGCCAGCGTTTCGATTGGCTGCCATTGTGGGATTATTTGCATAACGGGCTCTAACTGGCCAGCCTCAGAACTCCAACATTCTACGGCCCCAGACAGAGGGGATTGGTTGCCACTGAAATGGAATTTGTATAACTGCCTCCAAATGGCCAACCACATTCAAACATTCTAAAGTGACTCAGAGGGAAAGGGAAAGGCCTCAGGCAGTCAGCCACTGAGGCCCACAGCACTGACAGATCAGGACCAAACTTGGCAAACAGGCGACCAATGGCCCACTTCACTACCTGGTGTGGTTTAGGGCAGGAGGGGCCACGAATGATGGGATTTGCAGTACCTTCATGTCATTCACTTCCCAAACAACACTAAAGCCCCTATAAAACACAAACCAGCCCCAAAATTGACAGAAAGGCTTCCTTTAACTTGATTTTCCTGACTAGGCCCCCGGGACTCGCAGTACCTTCACTAAGTTCCTGAGACCACTGCAAGCCACATAAACATCTAATAGGAACCAACCTTGGCACACAATCCTCAAATAACCCGGGCACCGCCGGGTCCTCAGCCATATAAAAGTGGAGCTGGAGTATCCAGAACCTTATTCCCTTCTCACCAAGCAGGGAACCTCTACCTTTTTTGGGTTCACTGTGCTTGAAAGATAAGGGATTACGATCTTACATTAAGAAATAACAGACTTGTTTTCCCAGGCAGGCTGCATGTTGCAGTTCCAGATAATCTGTCCCTTTTACAGTCTCAAGCAAACTGTGCACTTAATTAATACAGACTATAGGGATACATTGACCTTGGAATTAAGTAACCGTCATGGCCAAAATAAAATCTTGCACGTATGTGCATTTCCTTTTCTTCCAGAGGAACTCAGAAAACGTCAGCTCAGCTCTGCACAAATAAAAACAAGTCATGTGCAGCCGTCACTAGAGATGAGGTCATTAAACCAGAGGAAGAAGATGACAAAACCCTCATCAAAATTTTAACACTTTCAATTGGGTGGTTCCTATAACTGAACCAGAAAATTCAAAAAGCAGACCAAAGAGTACACATTTTAATATCTATATTAACAGATTTTAATGACGTGTCACTTGTAAACTATACTTTAGACTTGTCATGGATATGTTAAAAAAATAAAGCCGATTAACAATGGTTGTATATCTTGGAGTTTCAGCTTTTAATCTTTTGAACTTCTGGTTCTAATGTTTTAAAAACCTCTGGTTTAAATATTTTAACGTTTCAAACTCCTGGTCTGAAACACTATTCATTCATTCAGAGTGAAAGACCCATGTTATATTTTATCAGTTCTATGACAGGAGACACTAAAAAAATCTGACTGTTAGCTGCTACACATACCCTATGAATATTTATAGAAAGTCTAACACTGCTAAATGTGTTCATCACCACGTAAGTGCAATATTGTAGCGAAAACATAATTTCAAACACTACATGGCAGCATCCAATTTTAGCTACCCATCATATTTTATGAGAATTCTTCCAGCCCCTTTTGTCTCTCAACTGAATTTAATTCAGAATATTTGATTCCTTCTCTGTGAATAACCAGGATTATTCCCTCAAATTGCATCCTAGAGAGAAACAGGACAACACTGAACAGGATGAAACATCGAACTGAAATAGTCTACTGCAATTTTGTAAATATATCTACAATAGTCACTAGTCTATAATCTAGTTACAAGTTATTGCTGACTCATGTATTTAATCCCTCTGTTCCAGCCCAGTCTTGGAGGGAATTCTATAATCAGCTATTTTAGAAAGCATTACTAAATGATGAATGGAGTTATCATTTATCTCCTTTCGCACTTCTGTTATGGAAAATTCTATTTCTGTTGATATAGAGCAGTGGTTCCCAACCTTTTTTTGATCACGGGCCACTTGACCAAAGACTACTTTGATCAAGGGCCACTCTCCAACATTAGTACCAAAAGGGTTACAAATCAGTTTCTGGTCAACTTTAAATTCAGTTTGGGGTACTGATTCAGAACATTGCATTGGATAGACCACATAAGCTTTAGTTTCTGATACAGAACATATGCCATGGTCAGCGACAGGGAAGGAGTGGCAGCCAACATGAAAGGAGTGGAAATAAAATAAATGAAATGAAATGAAATGAAATAAAGTGGAAGAAGGCTCATGGACCAGATTTTCATCCTCGTGGCCCATTGGTGGTCCACAGGTTAAGAACCACTGGTATAGAGATAAAGTTAGCTTACATCCACACCAAATAAAGTCAATCTGCAGAGAGTCCCCAAGTTACAAGCAAGATAGGGGCTGTAGGTTCATTCTTAAGTTTAATATTTTTGTAAATAAGAACAGGTCCAGCAAAAAGTGCACTTTCATAGTTTGGCACATTATAGTTCGTGTGTGATTAGAATCCTTAAAAATTTTTTCCAAGCAATGGAAAGGAAAACTATATAAATAGATTTGTCCTACATTGAATTGTTTTCAATTCATCTGTATCTATGCTGTCATGTGGTATTGTTTTAATTGTTATGTTTTATGCCTTTGTTGATAGTTCGATATACTGTAAACCGTCCTGAGCCAGCTGGAAAGGACGGTATACAAATCGAAATAATAAATAAATAAATAATCCTTCCCACCAGGAGCCTCTCATGTTTATTCTGCCCCAGCTTCCTTAGAGTGTATTCATGGTGTGGAATGAATACAGCTTGATATCACTTTAACGTCATTGCTATGGACTCCCGGGAGCTGTAGTTTTACAAGGCTTTTAGCCTTTTCTGTCAAATAATGCTGCTGCCTCATCATGACATGAAGGAAAGGTGAGGAGAGATGGAGAAATATAGGGAGGAAGAAGGAGATAATGGACCTCACCACTCTAGAATCTGGAGCATCTATCCACTTTAAATCCAGTTGCTGTCTCCTGCAGAATTCTGTGGTTTATAGTTTAGGAAGGAACCTTTAAACTGCACAACCAGAGAGGTTCACTAATCTACAAACCCCAGAATTCGACAGGAGGCAGAAACTGGATTTAAAGTGGAAGAAAAAGAAATGGGGTGGGGAATAGAAAGAAAAAGTAAAAGAAGTTTGGAGAGCTATGGATTGGAAGAAAAGGGAAAGGGATTTTTAGAAATCAATAGGAAGAAAAAGGAAAGGGGGTTTGGAGAGGTATGGATAGGAAGAAAAGGAGTCTGGAGCAATTGATAGGAAGAAAACAGAAAAAAAGGTTTGGAGATATATAGATTGAGAGAAAAGAGGTTTGAAGTGATATGGAGACTTGTCCATAGCTGCATGGCATATGGTTACCAGTGTTTTAAAAAAGCACCTGAATCAAGACAATATATAAAGAACACCACTCAGAAACAGGGGAATTCCAGACAACAAACAACAAAGTACCAGTTAACACCTCCCAAACAAAGGATGCATCGAGGCACAACAGCCAGGCTACCTCTATGCAAATACCATCTCTGATTGACTTTGCAGCTGCAAGGCTATTCAATGCTAATCAAGCTTCCTAATTGCAACACTTACACTTGCTTCAAACAGACAAGAGCTCTATCTCCAACCCTGGACACGTCATTGATATATATACACCCCACTTGCCTATTTCCCAACAGACCTCTGAGAACGCTTGCCACAGATGCAGGCAAAACATCAGAAGGGAATGCTACTGGAACATGGCCATTCACTCTGAAAAACTCACAGTAATCCAGTGATTTGAGTCTTGGACAACACAATGGGCTTTTTCTGCATGGCAGGTTGTTGGTCTAGATCAGGGGTCCTCAAACTAAGGCCCGAGGGCCGGATACAGCCCTGCAAGGTTATCTACCGGGGCCTTGCTCAAGGTCAACGTAAGTCTGAAACGCCATGAAAGCACACAACAACAATCCTATCTCATCATCCAAGACCAGGCCCACACTTCCCATTGAAATACTAATAAGCATATATTTTTAAGTGTTCTTCATTTTAATTATTGTTTTAAAGTGTTTTTGCACTACAAATAAGGTATGTGCATAGGAATTCAGTCTTTTTTTTCCAAACTATAATCCCCCCCCCCCCCAAGAGTTTGAGGGACTGTGACCTGGCCCTCTGTTTGAAACGCTTGGGGGTCCCTGGTCTAGATCAGGGCTGCCCAACTTCCGGCCCGGGGGCTGTACACGGCCCCCCAGCCTGTTGGACACGGCCCCCCAGCCTGTTGGACACGGCCCCCGCTATGCCCCCGGCCGCCATTTTTAAAAAATTCTAATTTTTTTTAAAAAAATGGCGGCCGGGGGGAGGGGGAGGCGGGGCAGGGAGGAGGAAGTGAGCTGGCTCCTCCTCCTTCGCCCTTCCTCTTTCCCCTCCCTGCACCGCGGCTCGCGATTGGAGCCGCGGCGCGTCCGCGGGGGAGGAGGAGGGGCGAAGGAGGAGGAAGTCAGCTGGCTGCCTTCTTCCTCCTTCGCCCCTCCTCCTTCCCCTCCCCGCGCCGGCGCTCGGGATCGGGGTAAGGGCGTGGGCAGGGGGAAAGAGGAGGAGGAGGAGGAGGGAGAGTTCTCCCTCCTCCTCCTCCTCCTCCTCTTTCCCGGGCGCCGCTGCTGTTCCGTGCGCCGCGGCGCCCGGGAAAGAGGAGGAGGGAGAGTTCTCCCTCCTCCTCCTCCTCTTCCACCAGCGCTGCGGCGCAGGGGAAAGCAGCGACACCCAGGAAAGAGAAGGAGAACTCTCCCTCCTCCTCCTCTTCTTTTTCCCCGCGCCCGCGCGGGGCCCAGGAACCTGGGCGCCGGCGCGCGCACGGGGAAGGAGGGATGAAGGAGGAGGCAGGCAGCTGATTGCCTTCTCCTTGTCCCTCTTTCCCTGCGTGCGCGGGGATCCTGGGCGCGCGGAGAAAGAGGGATGAAGGAGAAGGCAGTCAGCTGATTGCCTTCTCCTTGTCCCTCTTTCGCGCGGGATCCCGGGTGCCGGCGTCTTGCGCTGGAAAGAGGGATGAAGGAGAAGGCAATCAGCTGACTGCTTTCTCCTTCATCACTCTTTCCCAGCGCCGCCGCCGGCGCCTAGGATCTTGGGCGCCGGCGCGCGCGCGGGGAAAAAGAGGACGAGGAGGGAGAGTTCTCCCTCCTCCTCCTCCTCTTTCCCGGGCGTCGCTGCTTTCCCTTGCGCCGCAGCGCCTGTGGAAGAGGAGGAGGAGGAGGGAGAACTCTCCCTCCTCCTCCTCCTTTTTCCGTGGTGCCGCAGTGCACGGGACACCTGCTGCGCCGGGAAGGGCGGGAGGGTGCGAGGAGGTGGGCCTCCTCCTCCTTCCCGGCGCCGCTGGTGTCCCATGCGCCGCGGCGCCGGAGAAAGAGGAGGGTGAATGACAGTTTAGGAGGGGGTTGGGGGCGGGGCGGGGGCGGGGCCTGGGCCGAACGGCCCCCCAGGTCATCAGTGACCTCAAGTCCAGCCCTTGGCCGGTTAGAAGTTGGACAGCACTGGTCTAGATGACACATGTGGTTTCTTCCAATCATATGATTCTATTCTTTATGGATGGGAGAACAGGCTCTCACTGAAATAAATTTCCAAATATTTTGCTTTCATGGCTCGCCGAGTCAAAAAGGTTCCCGACCCCTGCCTTTGCCCATACATAGGCCCAGTGATTACAGTGTGTATGGATGAAGTGCAACTTGATAATGAACCCATTTAGAGAGGACTGCTTCTCCTGTCTGTGAAAGTGGCACAAGGCGGGGAGTGGTGGTGGTGCTTTGAACTGGGTTATCTGAGTCCACACTGCCAAATCATCTAGTTCAGGCCTGGGCAAACTTCGCCCCTCCAGGTGTTTTGGACTCCAACTCCCAAAATTCCGAACAGCCTACCGGCTGTTAGGAATTATGGGAGTTGGAGTCCAAAACACCTGGAGGGCTGAAGTTTGCCCAGGCCTGAACTAGTTCAATGTGGATTGCATATAGCTGTGTGGAAGGGGCCCTAATATTCAGGGGAGGGGTTGGACACCTCCATCTAGGGTTCCCATATGTCCCTTATTCTAAGGGACGTCCCTTATTTTGGCCCTAACATTTGTGTCCCTTATTTTCAGGCCCTGTCCCTTATTTTTGACTAGCAGGACAGGACTGGGCGGGGTTGACCAGAGGAAGGTGTGCGCTGCGGTTTCCACGGCAATGCCTGCCCGGGGATTCCAACTCGCGGGGCAGCCTGCGTCCCCGTTGGAAGGAAGAGGCGATACAGGCCTTTTTCAAAGTACAGTAGACTAATTAGCCATTACCCAAGGGGAATGTTGGATCATGTTGGATAAAGATGGTTTCTGGTTGCTTGAGAGTTACTCTTAAAATAGGCCTAGCTGTGCATCCCAATACTATACAATGCTGTGCATCCCATACTATACTATACCATTAACTATTGACATAATAATCATGAAGATGTACTGTCTTATAAAATTTATTTTATTTTAATGTTTAGTGCATTTTTAAAGTCAGCAAAGTCAAGGACTAAATACAGATGGAGAAAATTAGGTAGTTCTAATAATGTTTTTTCTGCATGACAAAGCATGCAGAAACATACCATGTCCTGTTAAGAGGGTGTAAGTCAGGTTTTTTTGTGAGTTTCAATCATTATCTTATTCTGTTAATAAAACTATTTCTACCTAATGTTTGAGTTTCAAGTTTTTAATGAAGTGTCCCCTTATTTTTGTGAAAAATCCTGTAAATGTCCCTTATTTCTTATATCAAAGAGTGGCAACCCTACCTCCATCCAAACAGGGAAAGGCAAATAATTGGACACTAGAAGAGAAGAATGGGAAGGAATAGGAAGCGTGTGTTCCCTCCAAGCGAAAGGGCAGCAAGAGGAGGCACATCAGCACTGGCAGCCCCCACGGCTGAAGAGGGGCTGGCTTGGGGCCCCCTTCCCAGACATTTCTGCCTCCTTGAAGGCTCAGGCATGACAATGGCAAGCCTTACCAAGCGGGGGAAGGTTACCTGCCTCGGAGGAGCTCCGCCCACGCCGAAGGAGCCGCATTTCCCCCGCGGGAGGCCTTGCTTTGCTTGCCTCAAGGACCTCTGCAGCATCCTCCTCCTCCTCCTCTGTTTACAATCCAGTCCTGTCCTCCCCTCAAATCCCTCCCCGCAGCAGCCAGGAAACGGAATCCGGAAACAAGGTTCCGGCGCACAATCCTACCCCCCCTTCCCTGCTGCTGCTGCTGCTGACGTCACACAGCAGAGGCCAGAGAATCACACCCATGGAAGAGACCCCAAAGGCCATCTAGTCCAAACCTTTTCTGCCACTCCAGGGAAACATAGCTAAATCTCGGCATTACTTCGCGGACGAAGATTCTTAGGAAGGACTCATCCCACACTTTTTACAAGCAAAGCACGTTGATGACTAAAAAGGCCAATCTGAGATAGGCAAGTCCGGTTGCAGAAAGCACAGCAGAAAGTCTCCTTGGGTTTTGTTGTTTTCAAGTTGCCTCTTTCTGCCTCTTCGAGACCTATTCGGCGTGTCTTCTCGAAAGAGGCCGCAGCATTGTGGATAGTGCGTCTCCACGCCTCCCGATGTGAGGCCAGGGTGGACCATTGTTGGTGATCAATCTGGCCGAGCCTGAGATGCTGTTTCAGGGAGTCCTTATATTTCCTTTTTGGGGCGCCTCTCTTGCGCTGACCCGTGGCGAGTTCACCATAGAGTAGTATCTTTGGGAGGCAGTGGTCCTCCATCCTAGAGAAGTGCCCTGCCCAGCACAGCTGTGTTCTCAATAGCATGGCCTCAATGCTGGTGATCCCTGCTTGCTCAAGGACAGCAACATCCGTCACATAGTCGGTCCAGTGTACATTTAGGATTGAGCGAAGACAGCGCTGATGAAAGTGTTTGAGGAGTCGTAGGTGTTGGCGATAGGTGAGCCATGTTTCAGACCCATGTAGGAGAATAGACAGTACGATAGCTCTGTACACACTGATTTTGGTGCTTTGCCTCAGGTGCTTGTTACTCCAGACTCTTTTGTGAAGCCTTCCGAATGCACTAAATGCCTTTGATAATCTGTGATCTATCTCTGTATCAATCTTGGCGTCTGAAGAAATGATGCTTCCCAGGTAGGTGAACTGCTGAACGGACTTAAGCATAGATGTGCCTATGCTGACGTGGGGATGATGGTTTTCTTCCTGTGGTGCGGGCTGGTAAAGGACTTCCGTTTTCTTCAGGCTGACTTCCAGCCCAAACAGCTCTGCAGCTGCTGCAAAGCAGGATGTGAGGCGCTGCAGGGCTGCTTCTGAATGGGCAACAAGGGCAGCATCGTCAGCAAAAAGCAGCTCACGGACTAGATAGTTTAGCCTTAGTGCGAGCCCTCAGACGGCTTAAGTTGAACAAGCTACCGTATATATATGCCGTCTTCTTCGAGGTTTGCCGTAGCCCTTTGGAGCATCATGCTGAAGAAGATTGTAAATAGGGTTGGTGCAAGAACACAACCTTGTTTCACTCCATTAGTTATTAGAAAGGTAATAGCTTTCTAAATAAAACCCTAAATAAAGATAGCTAAATAAGATAGCTAAATAAAACACCACGTTTTGTGCTTTCAACTGGAGTATATGGCAGTGTGTCCCATTCTGGGCACCACAATTGAAGAGAGATCTTGACAAGCTCCAGAGGAGGGCGACTAAAATGATCAAGGGTCTGGAGAACAAGCCCTATGAGGAGCGGCTTAAAGAGCTAGGCATGTTCAGCCTGAAGAAGAGAAGGCTGAGAGGAGGCATGATAATCTATCCTTTATATGGGTCTGAAACATGGGTCCACACACAAACACTAACAGGGTAATAATCTGCTTAAAGAGATGTACTAACTAACCAATGAATTGAAATCACAATGAATTGTAATCCATATGGGTTCCTACCAGTGAAGGAATTCAATCCTTTATGGTCAAATCCATATGTAAAAGTTCAGAAATCTTCATAAAGGTACACAATACACAAAAAATCTCCAAAGTAATTCAATGTGTTAAGGTCATAATCCTCTGACCGTTCCTCATCGTTGGGAATGTTCTATACAAGTCACTGTGTGTATTTCTGAAACATGGGTCACCTATCACCAACACCTATGACTCCTTGAATGCTTTCATCAGCGCTGTCTTCGCACAATCCTAAACATACGCTGGACCCCATTCTGTATGTGTTTCCCCAAGAACTCCATAGGGGGGAGGCCTCCATGCGTATGGGTCCCCCTTGCCCCCTATGGTTCCCCCCGTGTGTGCCTAGGTAGTATTTATGATTTTATATGATTTATATGTATATCTGTGTAAATATGAAGCAAAGTGACTCTGGCCAGCACTCCAGGGCCCAGGCGCCACAAGCCACACACAGCTGAATAAAATCCCACATTATCTGCTTTGAACTGGAATATATGGCAGTGTGGACTAAGATAACCCAGTAGAAAGGAGATATAATGGGATTTCCTGCCTTTATATTCTGGGTTATATGGCTGTGTGGAAGGGGGAGGATTTGGTTGAGGTAGCTGCCATTGTGAATGTTGAAGATATTTTGATTTATTAGTTTATAGATTCTAGTGGATTGATGCAGCTTTAAACCACGCTCCTTTGCAATGAGATGTGAAATGCAAATTAGGTTTATATAGGAAAGATTCACAGTCAGAAGCCAACAGGAATACCAACCTTCCTTGTTAAACTGTATTTCTTCAGACACCAATTTTGCTTTCTACTTGTTTTCTGCAGAGAATGTGCTTCAAAGCACTTTCAGAGTGCTTCAAAGCACTCCCATGGAAGAAAATAATAATAATGCAGGACCAGGTTCTTGAAGGCAAAGGAAAAGCTACCCAATGGAATCCAACACTCCAGCAATTACTTTTTATTTAGCGTTCAATATAAGCTGTGTTTTATTTCTCCCTTTCATGAGATTGGTCTCCCATCCATGGGCTTTTATGCCAGCAGGCTACATCTTTCCCAAGCCACTTAGCTGGGGTCCCTTTTAAAGAACGAGATTGTTTCTGAACAAGCTTTTCCTGGCATTGCTTTGCTGCATCCAAGGGAGCGAATGGGCAGCAGGCATCGTTCACTCCCACTGCAAGGCCACCATCGCCACCCCAAACAAACATCCACCTCCATAGAAAGGGGGATGCTTTTCTTCTGCTAATGGGATTGGCACCATTTAGAGCAGTCTGCTAGGATATTGTCTGTGACCACAGCAAGGGAAACATTATTCAAAGGCCATTCAGGCCCCAAAAGAAGCGGCAGAGCTGAGTAATTATCGGAGGCTCTCCATTAGCGAGGGCATCTCTGCGCTTTGTCTGTGTTGCTTTAATAAAGCCTGCTAATAGGGCCATTTTGGGAGGGGGGAGCTCTAATGGCTCTAAATAAAATCATTTTCTTCTTCTTTTTTTGTTGCTCCCACCACCCCATCTCCTTTCTTGTTAGGAGAAGTGGCTTTATAAAAACTGGCAGCAAAGCCAAAAGTTACCATACTGCAAAATGACCTTTAAGAAAACTTTGCATGAATCCAAATGCTTTCACGTCCCAACGCTTCAGTACCGTTGAAACATCTCCCCATTCCCACCCCTCAAGAGAGAGACGTTTCTCAGCTCTTTTCTCCTTCTCCAGCTTGAAGGAATCTCAAAATGCCATGTAGCAAGTGTCTGAAAGGAAATAGGACGGTGGGGAGGAGAGAGTATTGGGTTTTTCCCAAGACAATAAGGTTCAAGTGACCAGTCATAGATTTTCCCTTTTCTCTTGGTCCTGCAACCAAGCCAACAAAGGGAAAAGATAGTGCTCGGTTTCTAAATTGAATGTGTTCTTGTGGCATTGCTCCTGTCCTTGGCAATGACCTTCAGAGTCAAATGATTCTTAGGCTCCTTCCACACAGCTGTATAAAATCCAAATCAAACTGGATTATATGATAGTGTGGACTCTGATAATCCAATTAAAAGCCGATATTGTGGATTATCTGCCTTGATATTCTGGGATATATGGCTATGTGGGAGGGCCCTTAGTTGCAGATGTGAGGATATGTGTACTCTGGCAACTGGCAGGACCCTTTTCTGCATCCCAACAGTGTGTGTGTGTAGGAGAACATCGGAAATTGTCTTCGCTCTTGTAGCATCCTCATTATATAGGATGCCTCTTCATATCCACTCAATTGTCAATAGCTTTAAAATATTTGAAAACCTTGATTTTGCCATCTATATATATAAAGGAACAGTCGTCATGTGAAGACTACCTGAAACAGAGAAACCTTACAACGCAGAAACACAAAACTTGCCAACAGAAATAGGCCTCAAGCAAGGTACGTTTGTAGCAAAGAAACTTCCCCCCCCCAAAACCTAAAAGGCCCCCAAAACAACAAGTAAAAAACCTACATTTCCCAGCATCCTCCGGGGCTGCCAAAGACTCCCCCAGCCTCTACATTCTGACAACATGATTGGCTGCCAATAAGGGCGGATTTGCATAACTGCTGTACTGGCCAGCCAACATGAACATTCCGACCCATAACAAACTGTCAGCCAGAGCCTCCTCCAACACTTTCAAATCAGAAGCCCATGATGGAGATCAACACCATTCAAGGGGAGCTCTTCTTCCTTTCCCAAAATATCTCCAGTGGCTTGGAATTCCACATTAATAAGAGAACCAGCCAGCAACAATGGGGTTTGCCAAGGAGGGTGCTCCAGCCCCTCTATATGCTGGCTCCAAGGGATGGAGGTCATCACCAAGTACCTTCTGATGCCCAGCGCTGCAAGAGCTCCCTCAGATGGCCTGTCCATGAGGAAAGCCTCATCGAACATCGACCAATGGGTGCAAAAGACACAGAGCAGGACATTTTGAAAAAGAGAGGAGCAGAAAGTAAGCTAGACATGAAGATCTTGAGAAAGGTGGCTAAAAAGGATACGGAAAGGATTTTTAACAGTCCCCCAACAGACACTGGACGCACCTGTGAAGATAGAGATCCCCTGACAGGACAAGCCCTCCCCAAGCTGATCCGTCCTGGCCATGGTACAAGTCAAACCCGAAGGACTGCAGGCAAAGAGCTGAGGCACAAACATAAAACACCCAATTCACTAACAACAATTCCAACCCTTACATACTCAGACTTTCTCGCATCTCCTAAATAGGGCACAGCAATGCGTGCCGGGTACAGCTAGTTTTATATAAGGGTCACTATTTTACCATGACAATGTAAATAATGGAACTTGAACAAGCCATGGAGGTCTCAGAACCGAACCACAGCAGATGCCAAGGTCCGACATGCTAATCATTTTTATGATTAGCACCAAGGCTGGTGGTGCCATTCCAGTACCAAGTTAATAAGTCATAAAGATGAGTCTTTATTAAGATTTTTGGTCCCTAACCAATTTTATCCAGCTTCTGCATGTGCTATGGTCAGCTTTATTTATTAACTGGTTTTTCAGCTATTCCCTGAAAATGGGAGGCACCCTGCACATGCTCACATTTATTATGTTTTCAGCCTCCAGAACTGAGATTCAGCATGGATGAATATCATAAGGCAGGAGTGAAAAACACTGACCACACGTATATCAAGGATCTTGCCACATCCCTTTTTAACTTTCTTCTGGTAAATTCCTTGAATGGATGGTGACAATTTAGTGAAGACTGGTTTTGAATCTCATGAAAACCTGACATTTCGCTCTACTTCAACATGTCAGCATTTGGTGTAGGGAATGTCAGGACTTGGTACTGAATCTGGTCTTTCAAAGGTTGAATTCTTGTGCTTCAGACTTCTCCAGATACTATAACAGCCTTTTCCTCTTTTAACATTAGTGTTTGGTGGTTCCCCTTGTTGTGGGGGAACCCTAATGAAGTTGTGAGCTATGCTGGCGGTGGCATAATAGTCACCGGTAGGGCCTCCCATGCAAGACAGGTCACAACTGAAGGGTCTGACAAAGAGCGTCAATGGGCAGGATGGGCTCTCTAGCCTTTTGACCACCATCCCAAGAGAAAACTCTAATTTCAATCCCTGGCAGATGCTGCTCGTCTAACCCTGTGAGGTCAACCATCTAGAGAAGGAAACTCAAATCAAACCTACGACCTGAGGAACTCGCTGCCACCGTCCAAGCTTGCTAGGCCCTGGCAGACGAACCTTTGGTTTAAAGGGTGAGGCCAGTTCTGTGCACACTACGCTCCACCAGAAAGGTCCATTGCACAGACTCAAAGGACACATCCAACTTCCAACACGCTTGTGAAAAGCATGGGATGAGTCCTTCCTAAGAATCTTCGTTCGCGAAGTAATGCCAGGGAGAGAGGGAGATGGAAATGGAGGCGGGGTAGGAAACAAAATAAAGTTCTGAACCATTTTGTGTATCACCACCCAAACTGAGCATTTACATACCTACAAATAGATTTAGGATGAATGGAAGCATTGAGGATTTCCTTATGCTATATTGGACTACAGCTCCATATTGGCATTGCTAACTATGGCTAGTGGGATTTATAGTCTAACAATATTTGGAGCACCACATATTTCTAGTGCCACTTTGAAAAATGCAGTGTATTCTTTCTGAATGTGTGTCTCAAAACACTAATTTAACGTTGGAAATTTTGAATTTGCTGGTGCAGAGAGGAATGATGTGAAAAGACATAAAGAAACGCAATGCCTCCCATAGCATTTGCTGTGTAGTGAGTGCCTCAGGCTCTCTAAGAATTGTACCAGAGGTCCATTAATTGTTACACAAAACGGGGTGAAATTCCCCACCCCAACCGGCTTTTATTCCTTGAAACCTGGCAAAAAGGAACTCATGCCAAGGAATGCTATTTATCCAGTCAGCAATGTGTTTGTTTGCAGGCTATTGTGAATGGATGAATGAATGAATGAAATATTGGAGAGGGAAAGGCCATTATGCTTTGCAAGAGTTCTTTAGTTTTGTAAACATGGGCTTTGTCTCTGTACTTTCTCGACTTTTGTTTAGCTGTGTAACATGCAGCAGCCTTGACAAATTATTGATGCTCTTTGCTCTACTGCTATTGTTTGGGTTGCTTACATGGACTTATTTTTCCTTTCAAAGCTGCGTGCTCCGATTTGCCACAAAAAGAGTTTTAGGTCTTCTAAGGTAAGGGAGGAAGGGAAGGCCATTATTAAATTTTGAGGTCTGATTTTTTCCCCAAAGCAATGTGATGCGATTTACACCAGTGTTTATGCCAAGTCCCAGTTAAACAAATAACATAAGATTCAAACAAAGTCCCAATATTTATGCACAGACAACACAAAGTTAAAGTCCTTGTAGGCTTAGAGTTATAGCACACAATAGCCGTTGGGAGCAAGTTAAATTCCAAGTTCAACGTCCAAATTACCGTGTTAACACCAAAAGATTCCAGAGTCAATGCAACAACAAACAGTAACCAGAATCCCAATCCAAAGTCAACAAAGCTGGCAGTTCGAAGACAGCAAAGTCCAAAGTTGAAGTCAGAAGCCAAGGTACAGTCCAGTGTCAACAAGGCCAAAGAGTTCAGAGCGACACCACAAAGTAAGTACATTGCCACCTGCAACAATACTGAACACATGTTGCCTGTGTAGAGCCTGTTTCTCTGCTAATCGAACAGATATGTTGGTTACAGCATCCTCTTGTCAGTATTCCAAAAGAAACAGAGTATTTACCCCTTCATCAGCCTGTCATGATGTACTGGCTTATGCTTGCTCTGCCTGCTGGGAATGGCTGCTGGGAGCTGCTGGTTTCCAATGCAGGCCCTTCTAGCAACCCCTTGTCCTCATTGTCAGAGCTGACCAGGACAGTGATGTGGAATAGTAGCCAACTTTAGACTTAAAATATTATCTTCCATGAGGCAATATGGGCAGAATCTGAAAGGCTAATATCTGGTAGGACTAATTATGACAAAGTAAAGAACAGTCCCTGTGTAAAATTCCTCTGTGACAGTGCAAAGAATCTATGAGATGGTTGGAGGTGAGGACCAGCAGATTAAGGTGATGCCTTCAGGTGCTATGTCCAAGCAATGTGCTCTCCGGGTATTTAATGTAGTTATTGATTCATGAACCTAGCTGCTGCCCTTTCTGACCCTTCACTATCCATGCCTCTGCTTTCATACAGTTTCGACCCTCTGATCATACAAAGATAGCAAAATGCATGTCTATGTTAGGAAGGATTTGCATAGGAAGAAACTATGAAGCTGTCTTACACAGAGTTGAAGTATTGGTTTGTACCAGAAATGTTATTTTTAGACTACAGCTTCCAGTGGTCCTACTCACTGAATATTCTGACACTTACGACCGACCTCATCACATTCACGCCCTGCATTGCCCACCTTGCCACTCACCCCATTTCATGGGGGGAAGCATTCCCGCCCATCTTTCACCCGTTGTTTCCGATGCAATGTGGGAAGCCCCGCATGTTGCTGCCTCTGCCTTGTGCAATGCTTGGACAGCAGTTAAGGCACAGAGCACCACAGAAGTTGATCTACTTTGTGTGGATCTATGATCCTCGTTGGTATGGATTCTACATACATAGATTCAGTCATCCACAGCTTGAAAATGCCCCATCCCCCTCCCTAAAAATTAAATAAAGAACAAACTTAGATTTTGGCATTTTAAGTAAGGGTCATATTTTACTATACCATTGTATATAAAAGGTAAAGGTACAGGTAAAGTTTTTCCCCTGATATTAAGTCCAGTCATGTCCAACTCTGAGGTGTGGTGCTCATCTCCATTTCTAAGCTGAAGAGCCGGAGTTGTGCGTAGACTTCTCCAAGGTCATGTGACTACATAGAGCACTGTTACCTTCCTGCTGGAGTGGTACATATTGATCTACTCACATTTGCATGTTTTCGAACTGCTAGGTTGGCAGGAGCTGGGACTCACAGCAAAAGTTCACACTTTTCCCCGGATTTGAACCTGTGACTTTTCGGTTAACAAGCTCAGCAACTCAGCGGTTTAACCTACTGTGCCACCGGGGGCTCCTCACCATTGTATATAATGAGACTTAAACTGTCAGGATCAGCGCTGAAGTTGATGATGACGGACCATCTTAGTCTGCAGCAGAGTTGGAACAGCAACCTGATCCTGGAAAAACTAGCTCTGTAGAGGTGATCCAGGAGCCTCAAGAAAATAAAACAGATAAGTCAGTGCAGGATAAGGAACTCCCAGGGGAGAGGCAGAGTTAAGTATCCCACCTCTTATCGTCCACCTCAACACTTTGATGACACTATTCCCAGTTCTGTCCACTTGACTGTTTGCACTTTCCTTGTGCTCCTCTCCAGGATGTATTGTACTCATGGAGCCTGAACCTCAGCTATGTTTTTTCAGCCATATTGTTTACAATTGTGTTTGTTTTTATATTTTATCTGATGTTTTTAAATGTGTGTTTTATTGTAATTTTTGGACTTGTCCCTTGTAAGCCACCACGAGTCCCACTGGGGAAATGGTTAGCGGGGTATAAAAATAAAGTTGTTGTTATTATTATTATTATTATTATTATTAGACAGAAGTTGTGAACTGAGGGTATTCTGCTGAGAAGATCTAATAGGTTGGCTCAGCAAAGAGCCAACAGGTGAGAGCACTTGGGAAATTGGCATAAAGAGCAGAAGGCTGGACTGTTTCTGTGTTGGGAATAAGTTTTGTTGAACTGCACAGCCAGAATCCCTGATGGTGACTTTTGCTTTGAACCGGGACTCTTGTTGGATTGACTATGCTGCCTTGAACCTTGACTCTTGCTGTATTTGACTACCTTTGGATTTGGAGACTACTCCTGTGCTTTTACTCTGCTGAATTGCTAAATGTCTATGCCCCTGGATGAACTGACATTGTGAATGGTGAGCATCTCCTTTGGCAGGGATTCCTGAGGTTCTTGACATAAACATTCTCATATTTTGATATCCATGGTGTTTAATGTATATGTGTCCTGGAACCAAAACCAAATGGATACCAAGGGCCTAATATAAGTCCCGACTGCAATTATTATACTCATGGGCCCAGCCCTACCAAGAAAATGCACAGATTGAACCCAATGCCAAGTTTTGGCTCTTCCAATTTCCTCACTTGCTGTAGCAAGTATGGTGCAGTTCTCTAGTGAGTGTGGCAAGTGCCCAGCTTTCTCCCCAAATCTGGAGGCATGGAAGCAGTCTCGGAAATTGTTTGAAGACACAAGTAGTTGTGTAACAAACTAACCCGGTGATGCAGGGCCAACCTTGTAGACTCTTCCTTACTATCAACCTTTTCTGCCCTTGATCAGGGAAGGCCAGATTGTATAAAGGGCATGGCATACTGGTGACCCATAAATCATACTCTGTTTGCTGGCAGATGTAAATGGGCGCACTTTCAGCATTTCTCTTTTAGTCAATCATGCTAGCCAAAAGTGTGTAGACCTCTTCACTGTACCATTCACATGTAAAGCTCCAAAGGTGTGGGCCTCCTTGCATCTGAAACTGAAAGATATGAAGGTATGTTATGTAAATAAGAAAAATAATAGGACTCAAGAAGACTGTGTTTGTGTGTAAAGAAAGAAAAAAAATAGTCCACACATTCAGTTTGCCTTTAAGGCCTCTTCCATACTGCTGGATAAAATCCACATTGAACTGGATTATATGGCAGTATGGACTCAGATAACCCAGTTCAAAACCGATATTGTGGATTATCTGCCTTGATATTTTAGGTTATATGGCTGTGTGGAAGGGCCCCAAATCTTCTTGGACCTAAAATGTTGTTCTCTAGACTTTTTTTCTTTCAGAAACCACATACCTTTCCTTTCAGCATCCTGACAAAATAAGGGAAGGCAATTCACAGTGTTTCCTGCTGTTGAAGATCATTATTAGATAGACCAGTATTATGCTGGACAATCTGAATAGAAAGCGGACGAAAACCAGAGCACTGCATGTTGAAAATGCACTGCACACCTGGCTGCTAGCAACCTTTTGTGTTCCTTTGTTGTGCCATATCTTCAGGCTAGAGGCTTTCAAGAGTACCTTTCTTCCTCTGATTACAAAATTAGTGTTGGTTTAATGAGATCCCTCCTTTTATTGTGTCTTCGGCTTGCTTCCTTCTTTCCTTTGATGCTACATCCATTTGCTCTTATCTATCTCCATGGTGATACACCTCATCCCAAGCCTGCCACCCACCCTTTCTGTCCTTGCGATGCTGCGAGGATTTAGGCTGTGTGCTTAAAGCCCTCTAAAGTAATAGTGTGGGAACAAATTGGTAGTGTAAATAGATTTCGTCTTCAAAGTAAGATGATTTCCCATCAAATCGGCCTTCTTCATCTTTTTTACTTGGAAAGCAAAGAGCTGTTTACTCTCATTACAGTGAATGCAACTATAAGGCCAGAAGATATGGGCATGCCATGCATAACAATTTCTGACAATGTCTTCCTGGATTTCAACAGCCAGTATTGTGGGTATATTGTGGGCTTTCAGAAGTGGGTACTTCTGAAAGTCTACTAGAAATAGACAGCTTTGAAATGGGTGTCCTATTTTCTCCTGGACCAGGGACAGCGAGTGGAGAGGGGAGGTATGGTTTCTGAGAGGCTCCCCTTAAAAGTTGTGGGTGCCTCAGGGAGCCATTCTCTCCCCTTTATTGTTTAACATCTACATGCGACCCCTTGCCAAGTTGGTGAGAAGTTTTGGTCTGGAGTGTCATCAGTACACTGATGACACCCAGCTGGTGCTGAGGATGGACGGCCGGCCGGACTCTGTACCCGATTGTTTCCGACAATGCCTTGAAGCTGTGACTGGTTGGCTACGAGCCAGTTGGTTGAGAGTGAATCTATCGAAGACGGAAATCCTTTGGCTGGATCAACCAGGTGGGTGTGAGCTCCGGCTGCCTACTCTGGACGGCGAGGCATTACGCCCGTCACCTTTAATAAAGAGTCTGGGGGAAGCAATGGTTCACAGAGCTGGTGGTCTGACACAGACATGTAGACCATGTGACGGGAAGAGGATATACGATCGAAGATTACAGATTTCTCAGGAATTTATCTGGTCATTATAGAATGGCGAATGAAGCAACCTTATCAAAAAACGTACCGGACAAATCCCGCTATGGCGGTTCAACACAAACGGAAATAAAGTGTCATCAAACCACAAAAAAGCCTTCCAAATGCCAAGGTGCCACGCCGAAGAAACCAGACTCTCTACCGAACAGATGTCCACCGATAAGAAAGCCTATTGAAACAAAGATGAAAACTGCAAAAAAGAAATTGCAAGCCACTTCAAAATATGTTCAAAAGGGAAAGGTAGCGGAAAAACAGAACAAAGGAGCCAAGAATATTTTCGAAGCCGATAATATCACAAAGAGGAACCAGGCTACGCACCAGATGCAGCGTCCTGAGAAAATTAACATCCAAGAAGATGAAACACATGATTCTACAACAGGCATCGATTGCTCCCAGTTGCAGATCCAAAGGGGAAGACATGTTGCTGAAACTGTCGAAACCTTGCAGAGGCAAAATGAAATTGAGCGGATGAGCGAAAATAATTTGGCAAAAATCCGGCAATCCAATTTAGACCCTGAGGAAAAGTATGATAGGTTTATAGCTATCATCCGTGAACAGAGGGTTGCATTTGATGACATCTCATACATGTTAAGGGAGGAAAGATCCCAGCGTGCTAGAGACAAATTCAGATATGAGGAGAAAATACTAGAGTCGCAAGAAGAACTCCAGAAGAAAGAAAAGCTGGAGAAGGAACAAGCCTTTGTTGTTAAACAGCACAGAATTCATTTTGAAGAAATGTGTGCTTGTTTAAATATGATCTTAACCACCCTCCTTACTATGAAGAACAGCTCAATATTTGCCACCTCAAGCAAAGTGAAAGACGGTTCTGTTCGAAAATGTCGCTAGATTTTCTTTGTTTGATTATATTATTTATTTGTTTGCTTCCCAAGGCTCAGGGCGGTTTCCAATATAGTAAAATTATACGAACCGAAAAACATCTTTAAAACATTTCTAAAAATAATAAAATATATCAGAAAAACATCACAGTTCGGTGTAGTTTCCCTGTGTTGGAGACCGCCCTTAGCCTTGGGAAGTTTGAAAAATAAAAAATAAATAGGTAACCAGTTCATCTCAATAGTTTATAAGAAGAAACATAGACGATTGATATTTCGTCTCTCAGCAAATAGTGAAAGTTCTTGAACTAGTCAATCTAACAACAGGAATCCTGGGGGAGGGGATATTTTATTTCAAGTTAACTTTTTAAAATCATTTTACTGTTGAAAATATCTATCTGTTATATAGATTTTCCACATCTAATATAATGTTTTAGTGTTCAAAAAAAAAAGAGTCTGGGGGTCCAGTTGGACCCGCTGCTGACAATGGAGGCTCAGGTCTCCGCTGTCAGCAGATCCGCTTTGTACTGTTTGCGGCAGGCTAGGCGGCTGGCGCTCTATCTCTCCGGAAATGACCTAGCCCCGGTAATCCAAGCGACGGTCATCTCGAGGTTAGATTACATTGGTCTTCCTTTGTCGGTCATCTGGAAGCTCAATCTGGTGCAGAATGCGGCAGCGAGACTCTTGGCTGGAGTGCTGGCCAGAACTCATATTACTCCAACTCTGCAGCGGCTGCACTGGTTACCAATCGAGCACCGGATCATCTTCAAAGTGTTGGTCTTGACCTTTAAGTCCTTGTATGGTCTGGGGCCGGTGTACTTGAAGGACCGTCTACTCTTATATGTTCCCAAGAGATCTCTTAGCTCTGAGGATCTCAGCCTCCTCCTGCAGATCCCCTCCCTGCGAACCATCCACTTGTCGTCAACCAGGCAGAGAGCCTTCTCCGTGGCAGCACCATATCTATAGAATAATTTTCCACCTGAAGTACGTGAAATTAGCGAGCTGCCGGCTTTCCAGAGAGCTTGCAAAATGGTGTTGTTCCGGCAGGCATTTAGCCTTTAACCTCTTGGTTTTAGCGGAATATTGACGAATTGCCTGATTTTTCACTGTTTTACTGTTTTATGCTTTTGTTATAGTTCGATATGCTGTAAACCGTCCTGAGCCAATGTAGAAAGGATGGTATACAAATCAAAATAATAAATAAATAAATCTCCAGATCCTCAAGTGCTCTTTTCCCTACCTACATATCCTCCGACTGTCCTGCTTTGGCAAGAATAGTCTCAATTCTTCCTCTAAGGCCCTTCTTTTTTGAGCTATTCCAGTTTATCTTTCCTCCTCTTGAAGGTATTGGCTATATCAGTTGCATTTTTGCATTTCCATAGAGTTGTGTCGCAATGGCTACACATCCATCTTCCACATTAATTTCATTTAACTGCTTTAGCAAGCTTTCTTTGCATCTTGTACTAATAAGGCTAATAATAGGCTTTCGTGGAACTTACTCTTGTTATTATATTCAATGCTCTCCTTTTGGAGTCTGCTAAGGTCCCACCTGGTACAAACTCAGTTTGATCTGGATGAATATATATCAGGATCAAAGTTGTTAATCTTTGGGCCATAACTGAAGTCAATAATTTTATCTCAATTGAGAAATGTTGTTAGAGACCCACAACAGGTGGCGAATGGGGATCCCCTCCTGGTTTAAGGATAAGTACTGTGTTTGCTCTATTTCATGATGGTGGAGTTTTCCTTCCCAATCACATTGCATTCCAGAAACCATATAATTGAGGGTTATTAGATCATATGGAATTAAGACCATCTGTGCCTGGTGATATATACACTTATGATCTATCATTGTATGTTTTATTTCCTCAGTAGTTAATGGGGGCATTTAGTAGATCTCTGTGGGCATTTTTGATATATTTCATAGGTAGATCTCTCTTATAATGTCCTCAACGTGAATGCTCCTCCCTACACCTAAAAGCAATAGCTCAGCATATGCATCTTTGAAAGTATTACTTATTTCATTTGGGCTTGAAATGGGGTTGTTATTTGGATCTTGCTACTTTTAACAAGTTTACAAGCATTGGACCAAGCAGAGACTTGAGAAGATGCTGAAGGCTGTATCCACCTCTCTTTGGAATAGTTGACATGATCCTCTCAACAGTTTTCAAGAAGAGAGCCTCTCTGCCATCTTCCTCCTGAGAGAGGAAACGGGGTCCAGAGGAGGAGGTCTGCCTTGGAGGAGGACTGCAGGTACATCACAAAGGTCTATGTGTACGCGCTTTCAGCCACAGCCCAGTTGAAGCTGTGCCAGTCCGAAATGAATTTATTTATTTATTTGTCACGTTTCTATACCGCCCCTCTCAGCCCGAAGGCGACTTGGGACGGTTTACACAGGCAGTCTCTGCCCTCAATACAACACAGCAACAAGTCAACCCCACCCCACAGAAAAAAACATATAATAACAATTTAACAATTAAAAACATACAATTGCAGCCTCAGCGTCCTATTGAAATCAGTTTCCATCACATCGTCGTCATTCCTTATATCCAATTAAGCCTTATATTTCATCAACAAATGCCTGCTAAAAATGACCAGGTCTTGACTTTCTTGCGAAACATCAGGAGGGAGGGGGCCGATCTGATGTCTTTAGGGAGGGCATTCCAAAGCCGAGGAGCCACCACTGAAAAGGCCCTGTCTCTCGTCCCCGCCAGTCGCGCCTGCGAAGAAGGCGGGACCGAGAGCAGGGCCTCTTCAGATGATCTTAAACATCTCGATGGTTCATAGGGAGAGATGCGTTCGGACAGGTAAGTTGGACCCGAACCATTTAGGGCTTTAAAGGCTAAAGCCAGCACTTTGAATTGTGCCCGGTAGCAAACTGGCAGCCAATGGAGCTGGCACAACAGAGGAGTTGTACGCTCTCTGAATGGCGCTCCTGTTATCAACCTGGCTGCTGTCCGTTGGACTAGTTGCAGCTTCCGAACAGTCTTCAAAGGCAACCCCACGTAGAGAGCATTGCAGTAATCTATACGGGATGTAACCAGAGCATGGACCACCGTGGCCAATTCTGAATTTGTGCCCTTGGAAGCCCAAGGCTGGTAGAGCATTCAGTGTAACTGCCCAAAACTGAAACCTTGTTAAGGAAGATCCACCTGCATGGCAGCAAAAATGGGCCAGATGTATTTCCAATTGTGTTACACCTTTCCCTTTTTTTGGTCTGTTTTGGAAACTCTATGTGGCACGAACACCTGACCTTGGGCTAATCAAATGTCACTGAATAACAGTGCTCTGTTGAAATGGGTATCGGCAAACAGGAGAGAGCATTGGCCAAGCTGTTGTCAATTCCTGCAATATGGAAAACATTGAAAAAAATATTGTGAATTGAACTGGCACACAGCCCCCATAACATGCTTAGATTTAGATTAGAGGGAGTTGATGACTTGCACAGTGGCCATGTTGTTGCACCAAAAATCGACTGTAGAATTGCTAAATCCTGTTGTCCAAATCCTCACAGCTACTAGGATGAGAAAAATTCCAAAAATGTAAGGTCCATTGCCAAATCCAAAAGCATTTGTAGCGTTAGAAGCTAACTGCAGGGCGCCTCCAACTAGCATCTCTTGCCACCGAAAGGAAAATCCTATGAAACTCTGGAGGATGTCCTGTGTTACCTGGATATTATGATGTGGCCGCGAGACTACACATATAGCATGACATAGCCTACGCAAAAAGGCCCTAATTGGTGCAACAACTCTATTTTGATGGCTTAATTCATTGGTCCCCACACTTAAAATACCTAGGGCACTGAATTGATATTTACAATTATACATTTAGAGTTGTTTATATAACGTGTTTCCACCTCAGTTCATATGCGCATGCGGGGAATACACCATTCGAGATTCGGCATTTTATTTTTGTAGTCTATCCCCCAATTGATTCAGCAGCACTACATGGCCTTTGCCGTGGTTTTGGAGACCCTCTTTTTACTTTGGTGACTTAATTCATCCATCCCCACAGTGAATACATTCGGCCTGGTATTCTCTCCTATCCCATCATAGTTTCTGCCCCGGTTAGACTACACACATGCATATGTTCCTCTGGGTGTTTGATTCAACTATCATTGATGCTGGTGGGATAGCGCCACGCGCATGTAGAACATTTATTTCACCTGTACCCCTGGAAACTCTGAGTGTTTATCTATTGTATGCATGTATGTGTATATTACTGTCTATCCTGTCTAGATATTAATACGTGTCACATGTGTGTATAATAACATTGTATGCTATACTACCTTGTATTTTCATCTTGAACAGTTATGTTTGCTGTATACATGTCTCATGTATTTAAGGTGATGAAACTATTCCTTGATTTTCATTATTGGTGAATTAACCTATTTTATGTTATACCTTTATATGAACATATAGTGCATTTGGAAGGCTTCACAAAAGAGTCTGGAGCAACAAGCACCTGAGGCAAAGCACCAAAATCAGTGTGTACAGAGCTATCGTACTGTCTATTCTCCTACATGGGTCTGAAACACTGGTCACCTATTGCCAACACCTACGACTCCTCGAACGCTTTCATCAGCGCTGTCTTCGCACAATCCTAAATATACACTGGACCGACTATGTGACTAATGTTGCTGTCCTTGAGCAAGCAGGGATCACCAGCTTTGAGGCCATGCTATTGAGAACACAGCTGCGCTGGGCAGGGCACGTCTCTAGGATGGAGGACCACCGCCTCCCGAAGATACTACTCTATGGTGAACTCGCCACGGGTCAGTGCAAGAGAGGCGCCCCCAAAAAGAGATATAAGGACTCCCTGAAACAACATCTCAGGCTCGGCCAGATTGATCACCAACAATGGTCCACCCTGGCCTCACATCGGGAGGCATGGAGATGCACTATCCACAATGCTGCGGCCTCTTTCGAGAAGACACGCCGAATGAGTCTTGAAGAGAAACGACAACGCAGAAAGAACCACAACTTGGAAACAACATCACCCAAGGAGACTTTCTGCTGCGCTTTCTGCAACCAAACTTGCCTATCTCAGATTGGCCTTTTTAGTCATCAACATGCTTGTAGAAAGCGTGGGATGAGTCCTTCCTAAGAATCTTCGTTCGTGAAGTAATGCCGAGAGAGTTATATGTACAACGGTGTTTGTAACCATTTATACTTGGGATATCACCAGTATAGCTTGTCCGATTTAATTTTATAAAGAGAAGTGCTCCATAACACAGCACAATATTTTTGTTCCTTAATTCTTTCTTTCATTCCACCAGAAATATTTCTAGCCTGTCAGCACCACCTCGTGGTTTATATACATATTGCAGTTTGCTTGTACCACTCTTGTGGTTCCAATTTTAGTCCAATATTTTAGGCCCTTTTTGTTTTGTCGTGCTTGAGTAGGCAGTTCTCTCCCTGTTTTTATTATTATTAAAAATTAATATTTTTCTATATCTCCTGGAGTCTGGTTCACCCCAAAATCTTCAGCGGGACCCTGACGGAGAACACAAGGTCCCAGAAACTCGGGAGTGGTCCCACTTCAAAGAGAAGACCCTCACCGTCAAAATGACACTTGGCCCGATCAACAAAGGAGAACACAACTTTTCCTTTTCCCATTGAGTCGCATTAGACTCCTCATGCCTGCCAACTTTGGAGATTCTCAAATCCCCAGATAACTTCACGAAGCTCCCCGAAGCCGGACGAGGATCTGTTTTCTACACTAAGAAGAGACGCAAACCTCGCTCTCTTTACTGACGTCCTGGGGATTTCCCCATTGGAGTTTTTACACTCCTTCAACAGGATTTCGTGTTGTGTTTGTGGTCATACCCCTCCCATTCGAGAACCCCACACCCATCTGTGATGAAGCCTTTATATTTTGTTACAGATTAAATATAATTTTATATGTGTTTAAATGTTTAAAGTGATTTTAAGGATAACATAGCTGGAGGAAGGCAGACTCAGCTCAGTTCCATTGCCATGGTGATAGGGGAAGAGTTAACTACCTTAGCAGCAAGGCAAGAATTTGAATTTTGTCAGTTGGAAGAGCAGTTGAGACTGGCTCAAGGAGCTGAGAGGTGGATAGGCAGTCCAGTCCAACTCAGGGAGCTGAGAAGGTGTTAAAATACTCAGCACAACAACAACAACAACAATAATAATCTTTATCTATAAGCCGCTTCCCTCTCCCCGAAGGGGACTCGGAGCGGCTTACATGGGGCCGTGCCCAAACTACAGATCACAACATATCAAACATCAAAGCAATAACACAATAAAAACATCAACACAGTAAATTAAATACATCTAACCAAAAACACAATGACAAATGCATCTAAAACAAACAAAGAACCTTCAGGAACACCCCGATGTGGGCATCCCCCATTGAGGCCTTCCACAAGAAGGAACTGGCAGCTGAAATGTGGCTAACATATAAACAAATACTAGAAAAGACAAGTAAAGATGAATGGAGTATTAAAACAATAGAGGACCTGAGACAAATAAACCAAAAAACATCCTCGTTCAACTATCACCAAATACATCAAATAGTGTATTAAAGGAGAAATTGATGCTTTTAGCAGAAACAATGTCAGGAGAAAGTACTGCTCAGTAAAGGCTTTAGAGTAGCGGGGTAGCTTGCCAAGTAACAATGACGAGAATAAGCTACTCTGATTGGTACAAAGGCACAAGCAGTGATTTGCCAAAGAACATCATGTGCCTCCTAGATAAAAAGCGGCCCTGATTGGCCCAATGCTAGCAACGTGCGTTTGTTTACAATGTTCCTGAATGGGTAGATAGCGCGCATGGCAAATGAAGGCTTCTCTCCATGTGAATGCTGGGGAGAAGTGGCATAGACTTGTAACAATTTGGGAACACGCTGCATCAGAGCAGATAACATAGCCTGGGAATGAGAATTAATACCTACGCCATGCATTTTAACAAATAGGAGTGAGATGCCAGAAAATGCTTTGTTTAATTGGATAATAAAATGAGTTCATGAGTGCCAGCTAGTAACAAGGCATGAAGAAGGGCGGGACAATGGGGTTTGTCGCCATTGCTTGTATAAAATCTGAGTGTGGAGATTGTTCGGGGCTCTTGCCCTTTAGCAGCTTGTTCTGCCGGGCTGATCCCGTCAGCTGATGTCTTACAAATAAAGTTTGGCTTCATTGAACCGTAGTAAAGAATTGTCGCGTTGTTCATCTGCCCCTGTGCTCGCACGGAGACGTCGCCTGAGGTAAAAGGTACTGCCTAAGGAGTTTTGGGACTCCAAATTGCCGCTACAACGAATGGAGTATTAAAACAATAGAGGACCTGAGACAAATAAACCAAAAAACATCCTGGTTCAACTATCACCAAATACATCAAATACTGTATATCAAAAAGATCGGGTACTAGGGTTCGCGGAGGGGAAAGATTACTGGGATAGAATTATAGAAAAGAAAGCAAAAAACATCAGTCTAATATACAAACAATTGTTGAAATGGTCTACAGAAGAAGAGCAGGTGAAGGAATGCCATATAAAGTGGGCAAAAGATCTGAAACACACAATACACTTACAACAGTGGGAAGAAGTATGGGGAAAAAAATTAAAGTACACTGCAGCAACAGACATCAGGGAAAATTGGCTGAAACTACAATACAGATGGCACTTATGCCCAGATAAGTTATCCAGATTCAATAAAATCATTTCAAACAACCTGGAACATTCTTGCACCAATGGTGGGAGTGCAAAAAAATTAAAAAGTTTTGGCAGGCAATCCACAGGGAAATGCAAAAAATTATTAAAGCTAAATATAAACTAGACCCACAAACTTACTTACTTGGCTTCACTGTACCTAATTTAAGCAAAAACCAGGACAGAATGCTATTTTTACTAAATACAGGTGCCCGATTAACGCTGGGGAGAAAATGGAAGCAGAAGGACACCCCAGATGTGGAAGATTGGCTATGGAAAACCATGGACATTATTCAAATGGACATACTATCCCAGAAATTATATGAAAGAGAAAATGGATTGGTCCGGCTTTAAGGAATATATGCAGAACAAAGGAATACGTTTTTTGATTAACATAAATGAAGTTTAACTATAATTATATAAAGATAACTTATTGTGCACTATAACTTTGATGGAGATATAGAATATGATAGAGGATCCTATAAACAACTAATGTAATGATAACCTTGAGAGGATATTGGGAAGTCTTTTTATATGTATCACTGTACCCCCCGCCCCCTCCCACCCCCTTCTGTTTCTTTCCCTACAGCCCCCATCACCCCAACCCCCCTATATACCCCCCTCCCTACCCCACTCTACGTTGTGGACAGATATTTTATCTTCTGTCACTGCACAAAACTCAATAAAGATATTACACCCCCCCCCCCCCAAAACCAAATGCATCTAAAACAGAAGAAAAAGAAGATGATAGGGCGGGCCACATGCACATATAAGATATTTAAAAGCATAAGATAACAGCTGAAGGAAGGAGTTAAGAGATAACTTCTAAAAGGAAGAAATAAGTAGCAGTTGGAGAAGAAGGAATAATATAGCCAGGCAAAGATAGTCAAGGAGGGGACTGAAAAAGGAACAGTCCAGGGGTTTGGCTGGGAGAGCCAGCCTGTAGTTTATGCTGAGGCATAAAGGTGGCAAGAAACGCCTATTTTAAGACTAGTGTATACTAGTAGAACAGATTATAAATTGACCTGACAGAATCCGAATGAGAAAGTAACAACTGCATAACTTTGTAACGTTTTAAGAAAGAAGTCTCTGTGAAAGAATAACCACTAAGCATTGTACCTTTAAGAGAAAATACTGAAACATCGTAACCATCAAGCCAAAGTTCACAACCTAAAAATAAACCTGTTACAGTTTCTTGGTTCATAAGTCTCATGGTGTTAATATTGCTGAAGATAAGCCTCACTCTGAAGCCCAATAGTAATTAACCCATCATCTCCCTCTACAAACAGTGGTCGAATAGTTACCTCAGCATTAGTTGGTGGCAGTATTAGAACTAGTTGTCAGTAAATTACCTACATGATTGACGTCCACCCTGCATAGTGGTCAACCGGTCAGCTATACATGGTTACATTTAGTGGTGAAGCAGCCAAATTAAGGAGTTATGGAACTCCAAGTACCAAGTTAACTTTCCCAAGCTACCTGAACGTGCGGGTTCAAGGATGAGGGAAAACACACGGCAACTGTGAAATAGGTGAAAATCAAAAAGATTTATTTTCTGGCACCAGCTGGTGGGCTTCTGCCAGCAGAACACGCTGCAATCAGGGGCAAAAGACCCCGTCACTCTCATTACAAAGACATTTATACCCCAATGGAGTCATTTCAGTTAAGCCCACCCCTTCTTCATGGATAAAAACAATCATAATTGGCTGGTGATTACTGTTGCTTACATGACATTTCATTAATCCAATAAACATTGCATTTTCATTAGCATCACATCTTTGAGTCACACCTATGAATGAGAACAATAGTCATTTCTGTTAGTTCTTTCTCACAGTACAACTATCAATCCTGAGTCTCTGATGTTCCCTAATTTGAAACATTGACTTCCAGGCTCCGTGCCAGCAACGGAGGGGGTCAGACTCTCTTGTCATGCGCAGTGCTTTCTTTATTCGCATTAAGTTCTCCCATAGCACATTCCGTACTGTTTCACCCATCTAGCCTATGTTATCTCAAGTTTGGCACAGGGTGTATTAGAAAGCATCAATCACAGTGTTATTTTCACATTGCAAGTGCCTGTCTGATTCTTGGCACAGGAACCCGCATCTCAAAGCTAAACATGCATGTAGCATCACTCTCTGACTGTACTTTTTGCACGGAAAAGTACCAAACCCGCTTTATTCCAGAATTTCTTTTCTTGTAGGAAACTCATCACATGGAGTTTTCCTGCACACATGTCTGGAACACCTTATGAGGACCAATTCACTCTCCAGTCCCTTGGGACCACAGATTC